>JAPDSC010156727.1:58201-68431 GCA_026290005.1 Latrodectus geometricus | reverse complement strand
ACACACACACACACACACACACACACACACACACACACACACACACATATATATATATATATACATTTCCCTTTCACTTTACGAAGCTAGAATAAATTTTTGATTCTACTTATTATATTTATACATAATATTATTAATAAACTTTATCTATAAAATTAAAATCACAAAGAATTGATTACTAAAAAAAGTTGGAAAATAATAGAACCTTTAAATATGACACGTAAAAAATCTTTGCTTGAATTGTTTTCATTCTATATATTACTCATGCATTTACCATAATAAACACGCTTATATTTATCTCTGAAATTAAACGTTTCTAGAGAGTAACAGTGTATGCAGCATCAAGCTACTACTTTAATGAAGTCTCCCAGTAATCGCTGCTAAAATGTCATTAAGCTCAGCTATTAAAACTAGTGGGAAATGTTTCTCACGTCAGGTGCTTTAGTTAAATTACGCGTCGCATATTTATTTCAGATATGCAGGCGATTGAATGAAAAACATCAGTGTAAATTCCCTTACACTAATTAAGACAATTACTTTAAATGTTTTGACTAAGCAGCTGTACTTTTTACAGCAGAAAAGAAATTATGTGATTTTAAAATATTTAAGTCATGTTTCATTACATTGTGTCCATGAATGCTTATTTTTCTCTCATACTGGTAATGCACTTAATTTATTTACCATATTAATGTATGAATCCTACTATAGTCTAACAGTATATTTAAAGATGTGAAATAATCATAAGAAACAATGCCGATTTCGTACATAATTAATATTTGCCATTTAAAATCTTCCTAAAAATAATAAGAAATACCATCATTGTGAAGATTCAGTTATCAGAAATAACTGATGGTTAGTATAATATTTTGGTTTCCCTTTAGATTCTCATCACTTGAATTTTTATACAATTAAAAATATAATTTTATCATTTCTTCAAGCAGAAAAATATATTATTTTTAACTCGGCTGTTAACCTTTATATCAAAAAATGTACCTTAAATTTCAGTTTCAAAATATAAACATTAATGAATAAATTACTACCTATGTAAAACTCATTAATGAGGATTTTTATGTTTATAACATTTGAATTATAACTTTATAAGGGTTGGGTAAAATAATAAATATACAACCACGGTGAGGTTTGAAAACCAACCGATTCCATTGGCCTGCAAATCAGCTTACACAAAAATAATTGTTTTTTTTCAGCTTTTATTTTATTTGCTATTCCAGAACTTCATTTTAATAAAAATTTTCTTTCTCCTGCATTTCTTTTCGCTATCTCTTGATTTATGATTTGATGAATCAATTTAAATTCCTTAAATAATTTAGTACCCTTATAAATTTTTATATAAAAACTAGCATGATTTTGATTCTTTTGTGAAATTTCTATTTGTAAGAATATTATGTGTATATTCCTAACTTCCTTCGGTATGTAATCTTTCTAAAATCGATGATCATGTTGATAATTTTAAGTTTGTTTTAAACACTACGAAATTAATTCTGTTCGTATTCTGAAGGGTGTTTATGGTAGAATATAAGAAGATTACTTTAACAATTCGTGTACAATATGGGTGGGTGATCAATGATATTGAGAATCTTTTTAAACTAATACTCTAGTGATATATAAAAACACTAGGCTCATTTAACCCCTTAACTGTCTGGGATTCTGTGAAGTTCATCACGCGAGCCTGTGGCCTTACTTCAAAGCGCTATTTAAGGCTTGGAGATTTCTAGAATTTCAGGTTTGGCAATTAGGTGTGTGTGTGTTTTTTTTTGTGGTTTTCTTAAAAAACGATCACTTATTCCTCGTAGAAAACACCAATAAATTTTTTATCAAATATCCGAGTTCGACAGAGGAATTTCGGCCTTCCGAGATTGTGTATTATCTTTCAGGGAAATCGGTAGTCGTCTTGGACGAAACCAAGCAACTGTAATGCGGATATGAGATAGTTGGATGCAGGTGGGTATGACGGACCGGAGTAAGATTACATCCACCTCTGTGCACCACTTCGCGTAATGACAGGCAAATTGTGCTCATGGCACTGACGGATTGATCAACCACATCACGAACCATAGCACAGCACATTCAGTCTGTAAGGCATCATCCAGTGCCTGCGCGTACCATGCGATGAAGTTTACAACAGGGTGGACTGTTTGCATAACGTCTTTTGTTTTATCTACCCTTGACGCAGATCCACTGACGTCTTCGCCTCCAGTGGTATGATGAAAGAAGGATATGGACGGCAGAATGGAGGGAAATTGTCTGTATTGACGAGTCATAATTCTGTTTGCATAAACGCGATGTTCACATTCGAGTCTGGAGACACCGTGGAGAGAGGATGCTAAACATCAGCGTTGTGCACCACCACACTGGTCTTGCACCGGGTTTAATGATGCTGGATGGTATTGGATATTACTCTCGCACTCCTCTAGTATGCATTGCCGGTACATTAAACAACCAGAGCTATATCTCCGAGGTGTTAGAGCCAGTTGTCCTTCCTTGCATTCTGGGCTTGCCGACAGCCATATTTCAACAGGATAATGCGTGATCACACGTGGCACACATTTTCCAAGTGTTCTTTGCCAATCAGAAGATTAAATTACTTCCCTGGTTCACTCTCTGGATCTTTAGACGATAAAAAACATGTGGTCCATAATACCCAGATTATACCCCCAGCTGCCACACCAGATCAACTTTGACAATGTGTGGGAGCTGATTGGTCTGCCGTACCCCAAGAATACATACAAAGTCTCTTTGAATCAATGCCGAGGCGTCTGTTCAGAGATGTCTATAAATTTTATCATTTGATACTTATCATGTTGTATTTAAAATAAAATCTGTTGTGATATGTCTTGTCTTTTTGGTTGTCCAATTTAGGTGGACTAAGTATATATATATATATATATATATACAAACAAGAGTGTGAAATGACAATATCACATTTCAATAATTCATTATGGCCAGCTAAAGGCGAGTTATTAATTTGCTGACCTAGACTATATCATTAGACATATGTTTCCCAGATAGCTTAAATGGAAATCTGCATCCACTGCAGTTTCCCACGGAATTTAAAATTTCACATGTTCCACTGGTTATAAATTTTTCAATACTAACAATCCTGGTATAAAATTGATATAATCAAAAAGACTAATCGATCTTTCTTCTATCTTCATTCTACTCGTTAATAATTTAAAATTAACTATATGTTCATTTATTTCCTGTTTTCCTCGATAATTTGGCTAAACATGTTTTGAATTTTTTTATATTGTCATTGGTTTCATACGTCTCAAAATTTGAGTACATATATTTCAGCTATTGTTTAAAATACTCAGATCAAGGTAATCACAGAGATTAAGAGAATAAATCCTGCCACTTAAGTATCTTCGATTTTTAGAATTTAAATAGTGTTACTCTTCATTTCACATAAAAATATAATATTTTGTCACAATTAAATTCTATAAATTAACAAGGAAACTATTACTTCATACTTCTCAAAATTTCTTCAGGAAGAAAACTTTTATTTTGATTCAAATTTTCAGCAAATATACATTTTGTTATAAGACTGGCAAATAATATTAAAATACTTCAAAAATTGCTAATTTTAGAAAAAGTACGAGATATATTCCCTTAAATGTTTGCTTACGAAATGCATATCGGTTTCAGAGACATAATAATCTAATTTCAACATAAAGTAATGATGAAATTTAAATATTTAAAAAATGTTTGCATTTATTTACCGCACAAGCATTACTCTTTATAAGGAAAACACAGCAAAGAACATATTTAATTATTTAATTCTTTAATTTTGAGGTACAAAATCATTTTAATAAATGTTTATGCAAAATGTAAAGTATTTTAAATTAATGTTTCAAAAATATAGTTTATAAATCATTGAATAAAAGTTTATGTTCCTTACTAATTTAATTAGTTAAATTTTAAATATTATCTTTTGTTACTTATTTTTAATAGATTAATGCAAAATAAATGCTGTTGAAACTAGATAAAGTATTCATTTCTGTTTAGTGAATTTATACTTACAAAAATATATTTTTTGATTATTTACTTCTTTAATTAAATTTATTTAAAACGTTTGATTAATTTAATCAAAAGTAGCTAAATGTTTTTATTTTATAACTATTTAAAAAAAAGGAGTGGAGTTAAATAATTTTGCTATGTTTTTTTTTAAATATTTCTCTAAATTTACCACTTCTAATTGTTTTCATTTTAAAGCTGTTATAGTGTAATGAAGGGAAAATATATTTAATGTGAAACTGTTTTGAAATGTGTAAATGTGTGGAAAAGTTTGGTATTGACATATCCTACATAAAATTATTAAAATACTATTGTAAATTATAGAGTTAAGTTATCCCTGTTTTATTTATGCTTTTATTCTACTTTGAAAAACAAATTTTCTTGTGAGAGATACACTCATTTCAATATTTTTGAAAAATAGTTTAAGAAAAATTAAAATATAAATAATTCTTGAACTGTTCAGATATGGAACATTGGGTTAGAAATTGAACAATAGGATTATCGTATGGAACGATTGTATTTTTATAATTAGAAATGAAAATCCTTCGGTACTAGGAATTTAGAATGAAAAATTTACATTCAAAATTTTTCATCAAAATTTTAACTAAAGTTAAAAGCTCACTGTATATTCTGACGTGTATCGTTAGGCAATTAGGTTAGCTTTTTATTTTTAAATTATTAAAAGAATACAACTTTTTGAAATTCTTCAATTTGTATGTATCAAAGCAACAGAACCATTTTTTTAAATGATTTTGAAAACTGTTTGATGATTTTAGAAATATAGTGTTGATATTGAAAAGTATATGCAATGATTAAAAGCTAATAATTCTTAAACAACAAATTAACTACTTATTACAGCAATTTGAAATCATTACAAGTTTAACTATATTGGAAACAACAAAAATAGTTTTTTTGACTTTACTAAAAAGAAATAAGACAAAATAAATTTTCTGAAAACAATTTTCAAAATAATTAAATAAAATTTATTATTAGAGTAATAAAAATTTATAATAGAGAATTGTAGAAATTTTCGAGCAGAACATATACAAAGTAAACTAATTGCTCATTTTGGTTTCTTCAGCTGAAGCGATTGAGGGACTTCCTTGCTGTAAGTCATTAAAATGTGATTATTGTGAGATGGCTCCAAAGTAAATATAAATACGTCCCATCAAGAATTAGAGGTTTTTGTATACTTGATAAACGCTAAAGAGGAAAGAAATTATATTGCTGTGAAAGCCAAAACTATGCTGCCACCACGAAAATGGAGAACTTTCTTCACAGAACCCCAGATGGTTAAGGGGTTAATAGCCACTGTTCAAGGTGATATTAATGCTGATAATTACGAATTGAGAATTGTATCCAATTACACCCCATATCATCACAGCAAATGATGGGGAAATATAACATTATCTAAATAATACTGGCATTGTGAGTGCTAAACTAAGTCTTGTTACCCGGATACGACATTGATGATGATTCGTCTGAGAATACGACATTCTTCCCTTGATTGAAAAATTTCCCACCATTGAAGATGCCCCTGTTATGATGTAACGTTAAATGTATCTGAAGTTATGCTTGGCGAGAAGGCAATCCATGACAGTGAAAATGTGTTAGAACTGCTTACGATTGCTTGTTATCAGAAAAACGACATGTTTTGACTAAAAGATTTTGACATGATTTTAAGATCATACAAATTACAAATCTACTTTCTAGGTTGCTAAGGATTGTGGTCAACTGCGCTTCAACATGCAATTCCGTATGACCGTTCTGAAACTATCTATTTCATGTTCTTCAGACAGTCATATTATTTTGCTCTGCAAGAGCTGCAATATTATTATACGATTAATTATATTCAAGGTAAGAAACTATTTAATCTCTATCCATATGATAAATTTGGTAAGATTTTTTTTTATTATATGAGGTATCACACATTTTCGCCAAGCAACAAAGTTTGAAGGCAAATTGTGTGTAATTTTTATGAAAATTACCTCTTCTGTGCAATTTCTTACATTTGTATGCATCATTGTTTCTACCACTGCCTATTTTAAATGAATGCATTGAAAAGATAATCACTTGCATATGCCTGCATGTTCTTTGTGTGATGCAAATTTCCTGTGTAAATTGTTCCTTAATAATTGCAATTGACAATGGTGTAAATTTCTTCTTATTTTAAGAATCAAAATTTGTGTTTATCTAAAATAATTATGAAATACATAATAAATTTTTAATCATTTTATGTATAAGCATTCGTAAATATTTTCAAATAATTACATTCTTAGTATAAATTAAAAATATATCACAAAATAAACAATTTTGTAGAAATGAATCAATTAATTTCCTTTGCTGTTTTAAATCCTCACTTATCTATTATTGCATTAAAATAATATTTTAACAGTCATGTAAATAGATTCTTAGTCCCTATATATATTCAGTTATTAAATACCAACAATTACTAAAGCTGATAAAAGTAAACAATATGCAAAAAAATGATTAATTACTGTTTGAAAATGATGCACCCTATTTGTCCTGGTTTTGTCAATGTTCACACAATTATATGGAAATAAGTTTTATCTTGAAATGATTATATCAATAGTTTCTTATAAAAATACTAAAATTTAACTTAGTGATAGTGTATTATTATTTCATTCTTAAATGAAGTTTACTCCATATAATTTTTATCATTATTAATATAAAATATCTTTGAAAACAATTTTTCTTCAAATAATATTAGATCTAATGAATACTTTTTCTGTTATTGAATTTTATATTTCAAATGAATTTATGTTGTTATTTTGCATAAAAATTCTTTCTAAAGTATATTTTACAAAGAAGGATCTATACCTATTATGTTTTCCCTAATCCATTATGTACGGTATAATTTTTATTCTTAAGAGTTTTCTTATATTTTTAATTATAATCCTGTTTATTATTCCAATTTTTATGTGACAAAAGAAACTATCTTAGATACGATTACTTTCATTGTCACTGAATTAAATGCTCATACATTTCGAAATCTTAGCATACAAAATTTATTATATTTTGCAATACTTTAAGAACAAAAGGAAAGGTAAATACGTTCTGAACTTAGACAAAACAATTTCAATCAGAAAAGGTCTTGTGATGTCGTTTGGGATTCTCTGGGCATAATTCCAAGAAACATTTTACATTTCTTCAAATAATATCTTATGATAGGTCTTAAAGTGTCGAAAACGAATTCTGAGCTCTTATTACATCCATTACCTGTTAGAGGTACCGAAATAAGACCTGCTTTAGGTGATGAATTGTTAAGAGGGGTAGAGCGGAGGTAAGCGAATGGTATCCCCTGTTTCAATAGTTTCAAATCTTTCTCCTCCTCTACCCCACAAGCCGAAAGAAAGGTGGGGAAAAATATACGAGTCAAAAAGAGGAATAAAAATTCTATCACGTTGTTGCGTGGCAATAGGAAGAGTAAATCCCTGGCGACAATTTGTTTCGCTTTCCTAATATTGCGTTCTCTAAAGAAATATATCACGCGAAGTGTTGCGATACTTGAGTGTAGAATAGTACAATTTGTCTAGATCAACTGCTTGCACGCGATGAAGAGCTGTAAGTGCGTGCTAGTGCTCATGCAAAAATACTTCATCACATAGCGTGTTTTTTACTATCTTTCACACCCGATCACACTTCTTAAGTCCGAATTGTTTATATTTCAGATGTTTACAATGAAACTCATCCTTACAGAACAAATGATCTTTCCTTAGTAATATATATTCTTTAAATGCAGCTGCAGATCAGACAGAGTATTGCGTAAACAATGTAATTTATCTACGTAAAATATTTGATCACGAATTGAGGACACTATCGTTTGTTCAAATACTATACGATAACAATTTCTATAACTATCTATGCTGCGTGTGTTTCCTTTTCAGTTCAAGAAAGTATTTTTTTCATTTGCACAATCCCTTTTTATATAACTTTTATCGCTAAAAAACAAGGATAGAATAGAGAAATTTAACGTAATAGAGAAGTATTTTCATGAAAATATTTTGTAAACATATTAACCGTCTTACCTATTTTGAATATAATTTAAGATTGCTTAATTTACTTCAAATATTCATATATATTATTCTATTTATTTATTTCTTGAAGAATAAAATTGCTTGTACGAAATTCCTTCTTAATTTATTTTTTTCTTAGAATTTTAACATTAGTTATAATTTTTATTAAACTTAATTTCTTTCACAGCTTGATTGAACTAATTTTTTCTAAGACATTTACATTTTTATCATATATTTTATAACATAACTAAGTATATCTTTACTTAATACACATGAACTGATATATTTATTTAACATATTTTATTTAAAATGTTAAACATATTGAATCTGAGAATAATTAATATAAACATGTCAATAACAGACTATGAATAAAAGAAAAAGCATGGTTAAATTTACATATTTTTATTTTGTATAGGATGAAAACTAATTTAGAATCTATAGTTCGAGTGAGGATCAAATTATTAATTACCATCTCAGAAAAATAAATAACAAATCAAAAATAGCAAATCACAACATTTAAATAATAAATTTATCATAAGCATGAGAAATTATAAGCATCTATATTATATTTCAAAATTATATTTATGGGTATAATGATATTTTGTTTGAACAGTTCTAATAACATAAAGCAAACATGCTGTAGACTCAAATGAGAGAAGTCCAATTTATCTATAATAATTTGTTTTACTCCGAAAATATTTAGCATTGCACCATGCTGATTTAAAAAGGTTCTTCATTACGAAACATTTTATTTCATTCAATGACAAAAAAATGAATGGTTTAATTTTTTAAATAGTAAACTTGTTCTTTGTCTTTGATTGAGGAATGGTGCAATAGATGACAAAAATTATTGCAACAATAAGAAATATTTGATATAGCAATTGCAATTTAAAGAAATACTACCAATAGTATTATGAACCTATTTGATATGACTTGTTACCATACATCATATTATTGGTTGATACGGTCCTTATCTTTAGACAGCATTTCTAAAATTACAAATATATGAAGCTGATTATTTTTTTCACATAATGAATTAAGTAAAGGATAATTTGGTAAATTAAAGTTCCTTTTTTAAGTAATTAAAAGGAATGAATATGTTAGCTTTTAAGAGCAAATAGATTATTTTCAGAAATTTAAGCATATAATGCAAAATTAAGCATAGCTCCTTAACTTCTAACGAGTTTTGTCAATAAATAGGAATCCTGAGTAAGATTAATAAGTGAAAAAGTGCACAAAAACTAAGAATATGCAATAAAAAAAAACAAAACAAATTTCAGCTGAAGTTAATAGGATGCAAATAAAATACTAATTGATTACCTGGAAAAAATAGTTGTTAAACTAGATATTTAGCATTTTCTTACAATCTGAATGAAGGAGCTCTTACTAAGAGAAATAGTTTAAAAAATGAAATTCCGTTTCTTCAGTGCGACACACACCTCTCTCGAAATTGCGTTTGAATTTTTAAAAAAAAATGTTAATAGTTGATATCAATTGTAAACATGTTCTTGAACTAGTTTTTCAAATATAATTCTACCTAATTTCCATCTGCTAGGATACTTAAAACATTTATTGACACGTTATGTATTTATTTTCAAACTTGAAAAAAAAAAAAAAAAAAAAAAAAAAAAGATGAATGCTAAAATCTTCGTTGCAAGACGTTTAAAAGGACAAATCTTTGTTGTTTTGTCAATTTTGTAACAATTTTTGAAAAATTATCTATAATGATATTTGTAATAAAATTGGAACATAATCGAAAAAATAAAATTTTTAATTCTAGTTCATTTTAGTTGTGACTAAAACTTGAACACAAAGAGTAACTAATTCATTCAGGGACTAAAACTCATTCCCTAACGTAGTATATGCACTTTATTTAGTTAAAAAAAATCATAGTGTGGTATATTGATCAAAGAAATTATTCATCATAAAATAGTTTTCAAATATAAATTAATTTCACTTCAGGAAAAAAAAGCTTGTCATCTAAATATTTCAAAAGAGAGATATGACTTACTTCAGTATTACTTTTCGAGTGAAACTGTGATACCTATCACCTTTGAAAAGTCGAATAACAGAGTTACTTTTCTATCGATAGTTGATTTTCTTCACCCGTAGGACATTTTCCATTCCCGGTTCACATAAGCGAATAACCCTACCGAAAGTA
>JAPDSC010156727.1:35290-57801 GCA_026290005.1 Latrodectus geometricus | reverse complement strand
ATATATATATATTCTTGCCTTTAGCTTTGATGACATGCTACTTTGTTACTTAATTTCTTCCTCAAAATGTCATTGCTCAGCATTAGTATTTAACCAAACCGGATCACAGCTTCCGTTCCCCGTTACTTTTTACACGATTTTAATAACTGACATTAATGAAATTCAATCAGAGTTTCTTCCGTAACAATTAGATAAAGTCATTTGGGAACAATTTACGCATTAAACATATGCATTAAATATTCTCGACTTAATAACTTTAGGCTGTTCTTACTTTTCCCCTTAAGAAAATTGGAAATTTTGGATAATCAAATTTATTTTGTTCTAGAGATTATGGAAGTGCGTGGTTTGGAGGCACGTGATTCCCTAATTTCTTATAAGCAGGCATTTTATATCAATTTCCCGATACCCTTTTTTTATTAAAATATTTTCATGCATAAAATAAACTTTAAAAATAATAAAGCTTTTTAATGAAAATTTATTCAATAATAACTGAATAAATTGTAATATTTATTTTAATTAAAATTTCAATTATATATATAACCTTGCACTCTCTGTATTCTACCTACACTGAGAATATGCATTTAAGCATTTGTTTAGTAATAGCACTGCTTAACAACGTGTGTGTTATTTATTGTTATTAAAATATTTTGTATATGATGAAAAATAAAATTAAAAATGAGCTATAATACTAAAGCCAATGACTAGAATTTTTAAACAGTACAACACATCATAATAATAAAAAAAATTAAATTTTGCAATACTTGTAGAATTTAAAGTAGTTATGTAAGTGCATTTGTGGCAAACTGATTCCTCATTAGTCTAAGTGACTTCTTCATTTTAAAATATGATTTTATATGATGTATATGACATATCAATTGTCAATCTGTTTGTTTGAAATTTTACAGTGAACGATATATGAGGACATAACACCCTGGAAAGTTAACATTTTAACAACTCCATAGGTTGTTCTTGAATTAAGAGTAAATTCTATTATTTTAAGTTCAATCTTTCAGGGTCAGAATCCTCCATTAAATAGAGTTAAATGAAGAGCAATGTAAATATTTAGAAAAAGACCATCGTCACTGCTCTCAAGACACGAAAGAAAATCTAAATGGCAAAGTTATCTAATTATTAAGATAATGAAATAAAAACTAACTAATTTTTATTAATAATTAAGACATTTAACAAATAATGATAGAGAGTGCAAAGGGTTTAAGCTTGATGTGAATGCTTAAATAAGTCACATAGAAATAATAGTATAATTTGAAAAATTTGCTTTTATCTACAAGCATTTAATAGAAGATCCTTAAACATCATGTTTACTTATTAAAGTCTGGAGGAACCAAGAGCTTGTTAAATGCTAAGGAAATAAGTAAAATACAACCAAAAAATATAATATCGGAAGAAGAAATATCTTAAAATTAATCAAATTTGTTGGTAATTTATTTACATTCTGTTCAATAGTTTCAGTACGTTGAGAATATCATCATATTGTATAGAGAACTGAATGTGATCTGTGAAGACAAACATCGTCGTACCAGTGATGTGAGACGTAGAGACTTTCGTTAACATCATAAATCCAGCGAAAACTTAATTCACAAACAAATGGATTTTGTGGTTTTATAGTTCTCTTTTATTAACAAACTATTTGTGGACAAATCTTGAAGCAATTTTTTAATTCTATTACCTATTGTGTTAACATGTGATTTAAGACTGAAACATGGATGCTAAGAGCCACCAATATTTACTATGTAATACTGTAATTCTATGTGTTCATGTAGCAGTCTGTAATACAAGGTAAATAATATCGGTGATTTTGTCGTATGTGTGATTCGTTTTCTTATAACTATTTCTCGTGAGATATATTAAATATTTTCTCTCAGATCACTTCACCTGGAATTCCTAGTCTTAGTGAGAATTTTTATTGACAGTCCCCTCTCCGAGTTTGGTCACTGTCAGCATCTGTATAAATGTTTAAATGCCATCATAGTAGTTTAAACATGATTTAGAAATTAACTTCAAGATTCATGGGTCCATCTGCTAAAAATGATGTCTAATCATTTTAAATTTAGAGAGTCATGGAATAAGTTGTAGCAAAATATATTGAACGCACAAATGTTGAAGACTGTGTGGATAAATAATTTAGTAATTCTTTAAAACTTTATTATTTTTAATAAAGTGCTTCATTATTCTCACTATCTAAATTAATTTTAATTTTAACCAATTTTTTTCTATTATATTATTTTCTTCAACTATAATATACAAGAATAAATTACGATGTTTTTGATATTTTAAATGTTCTCAACAAACCTCAACGTTCAAAATTTTTAATGGTTTTTGGAACAGTTTTCGAACTGATAATAGCCACAAATGATTAGATCAGACTAGCCACAATCACAAAATTCAAAACGCAGTATCATAAAAAAAATTAAAAGGTATGTGGATTATAAAAGGATAAAAACGATAGAGGAATTTCCACCTGTATATCATAATGAACAACGGGTAGTATAAGAAATACTTTTCCTATATATGAATCCCTAGTGGCCGAACCTTTCAACAAATTGAAATGTAAATTTAAATATAGTTATTTAATGTATGGGTATATTTCTAGATGATTTAAAACAATAAACATTTCACTATTATGGTTACAGAAACAAATATTTGAAATATTTTTAATAGCATCCCCACACCATTTTTCTTGCGTAAATTATTCAGAGAATGTGGATATTAATGGAAAAACCTTAAATGGCTTTGGAATGAGACACACATGACGTAAATTGGCAGCGTAAAACATTTGCATTGAAGATCATTGTAAATAAGCAGTGATAACAAAAAAGAAGACAGGGAAAATATTAAAGATTTATTTAAAAATATTTATTCTAATTACAAGTTTTCAACAAGGTATCCTTCGCAGACGATAATGCATTGCATGTGGAATTTGTCAATAATTATGACGATCCCATCATGATAGAAGGAACTTGTAGAAATTTTTCGTTTTATGGCATCTTTCAAATCTGTCAAATTCCGGGAATTTGATGTGCACACCTTATATTTCATATAATCCCAGAGCCAGAATACCAAAGGAGTGAGGTCGAGGAAGCGAGGTGGTCATGAAACTGCAAATGTACACGAGATGACTACTTAACCAAAGTGCTGAACCACCACTTGTCGCACACTTCTGGCAATATGTGGAGGAGCACCTTCTTACATTCATACAATATTATTAATGACATTTCACTACTGTAATTCATAAATTAATTAATTCTCCAACAACTGCTTATTACGTATCAAATTTGCAAGTTACTGGATATACTTTTTCGATCTACAGTAAAATGATACATTTAATCACTTAATTATCTTATATATGATTAAATGTACACAGTCATATTTTATTCTTTTTTTTACAGTTTGATGTTAATTGCTGCTTTCCTGAACTTTCATAGTTACATTTAACTATAAAACATTCAATCAGTTAATTGAGTTTAAACTTGCATGTATCATGTATGAAATAAATTTGCATGTATCATGCATTTAAAGTAAGGACCCAGAATAAATTTCCCTGCTCGCCGAACCACACAATTACGTAGCTGTAGTATGAAGATACTAGTGCCACACCATGAAAATTTCCTTTCGCCCACTGAATGCAATTCGTGGAGTTTATGTTCATAGTCAAGGTGAATTGTGCCCCCTACGTAAATAATATCAGCAGCAGACACCTACTATCTTCATTATATCTGATGAGACAACAAAAGTCAACACGCTGTTATTTGTCTCAAGTGCCAACGCCTGGAACTACTGGAATCGATGAAGAAACATCCGCAGAATTTGATGAACTGTGATTTTCGGTATATCTAAATTGCGGGAAACACATCTTACTGTATGTAACGGACTTGTAGAAATAGTAATTTTGCATTTCCGCAGCAATTTCAACAGGAACACGGGATCGTCTGAATCGCGGTCTAATCACATGTGTCTCCCGCTTCATCAACATTTTTTTCCAAATATCGAGTACTTTTTGATGAACAATGCCCTTGCTTTAGCTTATAATTTCGACCATAAACTCGCACTGCTTAAGTAGCATTTTCTCTGCTCAGTTAGAACAGCTTTATCAATTCATCTCGATGCTTCCCTGAAAGTGTCATCTTCTTCGCATGAAATAAGGCGTATTCACACGAAACAGCACGAACATGTAAAAGCTATCTTCTCACATAGCTTATGTTACATAAAGTGCTCTGAAAGAGTGTTCTGTAATTGGTGCTTCGACCTATCCCAGGGAATTATGCAAAAGGCACCAATACACTTTCCTTTTCTTGTGATTCGTTCTTTACAATGCTATTGTTTTCAAATGTTTTACACAGCCAATTTATGTCATGAATGTCTCATTCTAACGCTATTTAAGGTTTTTCCATGCCTGAACAATTTGCTCAAGAAAAAAAGAGTGTTACCATGAAAAAATTTCAAAATCTTGTTACTGTAATCGTAATCTTGAGAGTTTTGTGGTTTTAAATCATTATAATCTGAGCTCCATACATTAAAATAACTACATGTAAACTTTCATTTCGATTGGTTAAACGGCTCAGCCATTGGGGATTTATATATAGGGGGAGATTCTTTTAGATCACCTGGTACTTAGTATTCTGTATTTAATCTTGTCTAATACACAAACATTATACGTATACCTATCTAACGCAAGATTTGTTTTAAAATTAATATTTCATCACTTTTATTTCTCAAATATGGGACATAAGGTTTTAAGCTATAAATTTAATATAACAGTATATGTTTTCCCTTAATATAATTTTGAATGCATATTGCGAATATTAAATATGTTGGTAAATTCAGTTTACTTAAGGAAAAAAAATACGAATTTTATCAAAGATTTTTTATAATGACAATGATTATCTTTCCATTCTTTTCAATCTCGTAATGAATTTCAGGACTTATTACTAAATATATAATTCTTCTATGTAGCTTCAGTCATTTCGACAGACACAAAAAATTTAAACATGCACTTTCTAGGAACCATTTGATCAGCAAAAAATGACGTTGCATTCTCAAGAAATAGTTATATTTATTGTCATTGACTTTTAAATTCTGCTTACACGTGTCTAAATTCCAATTGAAATAAATAGTGTATACAACAAGTAACAGTAATTGTTTATGGAAACAGTACTACAAAATCAGTATCGTTGGACAAAAATTTTACATTCTACAGTTCAGAGAATGGTGTTAGGTACCTTGCATTTCGTCCTATCAAAAAATTCTTCTCATAAATTGCTTTCTATCTCTTAGAAAAACAAGGGATATTAACTGTAATGTTCACTGTTCTAAAGATAGTGAATAATGCAGTATTTTGAGCAATTGAAAAATATAACTCATTTCTATCACAATTACATCACTAGAATGTGATCTGAAATAAATCACATTAACTTAGAAATTCCTTTGCAAGGTGAAAGATAATAAGATGGTGTTGCTCAATTATATCACTCATTGTTTCCTTGCATTGTCATGAAAATGTTATAGATATTAGTTCAATTCCATACGTTGTTAATTATATGTAGATTTACTCTAATCCCTTACAATTCTTTTCTTTCAATACAAAAATTGTACTATTACTAAATTTTTTATTTTAGAAGATGTGCCTTCATTTTATACATGCTAGGAACAAATTATTTCTAACAACTTTGCAACCTTTTACTATGAATATTTCAATCTCAAATTTTAATAACCAAAAGTTTTGAAGACAATCGACATCATTAAAAAAAATTCGAAACATGTTTCACTTTGCAAATTATTTGGTTTTAATTGAGGAACAAATACTTTGGTTTGTGTTCTTTCAAACTAATATTAGTTTTGGAGATTATCATTGGAGGGGACGTCAAATTCTATAAAATAATAAAAAAATGTTCGAGTTTCTGCTTCTGAACTTGTTTCTATTTTCTCAACCAATTTTCATAATGAAGTACTTTCATATTAGTTTTTTTATATTACATATTTACTTTCATTCATTCTCTTTATTTCACATTATTATTTTAATAAACTCATTGTAAACTTACCAATACCATATTGATATATTAAACGTACTTTTGAAAATAAGCATGTTACGCGTGCTGTATGTTTATCAGAATTCAAAACCATATTCCATGAGATATGTAATGGTTTCGCCTACTACTTTCATGCAAGAGATATCTAAACACAAGAAAATCTCATGCAAACCCTTCTTTCATCATTTATTGCATGTTTGCTTTCGTTGAAATGAACAAAAGGAAATTAAGTTTCGCACTCATCTATGTTTGTCATTCAGAAATATATATGGTCTTGTAAGTATTTATAAATTTTAACGATCTTTAAAAATCTTTTTCTGATAATATACGTGGTATTACATAATTTTTCCAACATCACATGAAAGACGGATTAATTTGAATACTATGAAAACCTTTGAAAGCTTATCAATTTTATTAATGTTATATAGTTACAGTCTACACTTCATGCGTTATAAGCATTGTTATTAGATTGGAAACGCTTCTTGAAGTAAAATATATCTAATCGCTATTATTTTGGAGATAAGCAGGCTGATAAATAAATATTTTTTATATATCGTTACATTTATTATCTTATCACAACACCAATATTGCAATTTAGAACAGTTTTACATAAATTGAATAAAAAAGAGAACGATTACATAGATTATACAATTTCTGAATTCTCTCACCACTTTACAATACTAAAGCCTTATACTGTGTTAACTGAAAAGAATATGTTATTGAAATTTTCACATGATCCTGATTTCTTATTAGTTCTATATGTTGAGCGACTTTCTAATAAGAAGAAAAAAGGGATGAAAACTGAGATTCCTAAATTCGTAATGACAATTGTTGGATTATCTTCTTTCTTGAATCAAGAGAAATGAGAATACTGAGCTTATTTAAGGTAACTGTAAGTAATTGACATGTATATGGACAGCTAAGCAATTCTTTATTTATTGAGCTATTAAAAGCTGCAAGGATAGTAAAATAATTTCTGCCATAGTATATTTATTTTACTAATTAGTATATTAAATGGGCATTAAATATCATTTTTAAAAGCTTAAGTACTAATTGAAAAAGAAAATGCAGACTACGTAAAATTATTCCTAAGTAATAAAAGTGTAGCTAGTTAGTTTTGATCCCAAGCAATATAAGATGGATATTTTAAGAATTGTTAATTTTAAAAGGACTGTTAATCAATGGGAATTAAAATATAAATGAAATTTTAGATTAAGTTCACACAGTTAATTTCATGTAAATAAGCTTATATAAATTTTGGTGCTAATACAATTAATGTAAATTTGCTGTTTATTTGTCTCTGTATTGTTAATTGCTACTGTGAAACTTATCCTATTTTTTTATTTTTCACTTTTCGTAATTTAGAATTAGCAAACAAATAATTAATTTATTAGCTGCTCCAAACAACTTTTTAACTATCACAATGTATATTTATTGCTTTCTAACTATCACAATGTACACAATTACATTAAATTATCCTTTATTTAATATAATATTCTCAATTTTCTTTTAAAATTTAAACCTAAACATCTTCTAAAACTAGATGAGATAAAATAAAGTGTTCCTCATTTAGTGACACTTAATACATTAAATTTCCTGTTAGAGATATCAGCAGAAATTTTATCCTTAAGTCCATGATGAAATTTTGTATTTGAGTTTTTACATTGCACAGATATAGAAAATAAAATAATTGATATAGAAAATATAATCTATCTTGAAATATTGCCTCACATTTGCATATTACCTGCCTTTATTATATTACTTTGCATATTATTCAATGAAGCATTTATGTTGAGTCATATAAATAATGAACACAATACTAAAGCCAATACATTTTTGAACTGGAATAAATTTGTATTAATATCATGTATTTTAAATCTAACTTTATTTTAATGCCCAAGTTTCGTAAAAAAATTAGAACAATATTGTGCCAGAATTATAAAATGAATGAAATATCTATGTTCTGTTTATTTTCTCTAATAAATGTTCAAAAACATTCAATTGATTCACAATACGTGACAAACGACGTCCAAAAAGAAAGAAAAAACAGTGAAATACAAATTTCTTCGCTAGTAATGAAACTTTTAATACAGCAATTATACAAGTGTTGTATAAAAGATATATTAATCAAAATATAAAATATATCAATAAAATTTAAACCCGATGCATAAAATATTGGTTTCACATTATTGTAGCAATTGAAATACGATGTTCACTTAATATGAATTAACATTCAGTAATTTACATCCATTTATCGGAATAATCTTAAGAAAAATGATTTGTATATTATGCTACCTTTAACAAAAATATTTTTTTTTATCTAAAAGGTTTTTATCTTTATTTTATTCCATAAAAACATTGTATTATTTATTGTTTAATTCATATAAAACTATTTCAAAATTTGTTCAATTATAGATTAATAATATAAAAATTAACTTTAGTTATAAAATAAATCACAAGCAAAACATTTAATATTAGGTTCAATAACTATTGAAAATATTTTATACGAAAATTATTGATAAAATATAAAATATCGGCTGAAAATAAGATTAAAAAAAAAAAACGACTTTAAAGTGAACATTACTTCAGATCAAAGTTAAGTTAAAAGCAACCTTTCAAAACATCGATTGAAAGTAAATATTTCTTTTCAAAAACAATTACATTACAAATTAGTTGTACAATTAATCCCTATTAGTAAGGCCAATCAACAGACAAACAAATGGTAATTCGATTTAATGGCCTGTATTGCACCTTTGCAGTTAAGTTATTTTTAACAACCTGAATAAAAGGTTAATTTCTTACTTTTATTTCGAGTTCATCATCACGACAGAATTCTTTCTTTAACCTCCCTTTCCCTTTATCACCACTCGTCTTTTCCCAATCAAATCCCTATAAGAAAGGAGTTTTCGACAGTTTTCCCTCTCTAAAGGAAAAAAAGGGGAGTGATGCGAGAAACTTTTAGAAAAGGCTGCTTAAATGATTTGGCGACATGATCGAGTAACTGATCTAAATTAGAATTTTTTAATATTCCTAATCTAATTATGATCGAAATATTTTTATATCCTGATATGAATATCTTTCTGAAATATCTCCGCTTTGAAAATGATAAACTAACACAACTAATTTTTAAATTAATTATAAATTGGTAGATTTTGAAAGTTTTCTTTATTTAACACAATTTATCTTCTTAATTATTCTTTTGGAAATATCGTTTCCTAAATCATTCATTGATGAGGTTATGTAACCTGTTGCACTTTCTTTTTTTCAAGAACCGAAAGTGCATTTTTTTTAGCAGAACAACAATATATCGTTCATAGCATAAGTCTATAAACATACCTTGTTGCATATTCTGTTGTTTTTCTAGTCTGAGATTTGTCTTAGTCTTTTAACATACAACATATTTGTGATTGGACATCATTCGTTTGTTATACCCTGCCTGTGTTACAGGACGAACTTTTAGTTCAAAATATATGAATTTCCAATCCCTTAGGACAAAATCTGCGAGTTAATTAAAGCTATACATGGCATTATGTCTGATTTGTATTTCAAAGATATGATCAAAATTCTTATGCATCATTCAGAATATTCCATTAATGTATAAGTATTCCATTAATGTATAAATTTACCTTTTTGTAAACAAAATCATTTATTTACATATGCATTCTTAGTATGTTTATTTTTTTTATTATAATCTATCTAATATTTTGTAGTATTATGTTTTCTATGTCCAATATAGAAAAATGAAGATGTTCAATGCATATCATGTGTTCACATTATTAGAATCAACCACATTATATTTTTTAAATTCTTTCCCTGCCTTATATAATAAATATTATTAAACAACCACAACAATAAAAATTTTATCTTTTTATTAATACATGGTAATTTACCGATTTTTTGATTCCTTCCTTACTTGATATATTTTATTTTAAAAGTTGGCAACACAATATTTCTTAGCAACCAGCAAAGGACTTTTACAAATATTTTGTTCTTTATATAACGAATGTCAATCTCTTTTATTTATCTTATTTGTTTTTGGAATTGATGATAAATTACCCTCTGTTTTTTTAAATTTTGTTTTAGTTGATAAGAATGCAGTTGTGCAGTGCAGAATATAAATTAATTTAAAAGTTTATCTATTACATTATTCAAATATGATAAATTTGTAGTTTTTTTTTTATTTTAGAGAAGAATAAAGATTTGTCTCCAGCATAAGTGACTCAAGTTCAACTTTTATTATCTAAAACTAATTAAAATCAATGATAAATTTCTAAAAAAATGAATATATCCGAAAATTAAGTGAGTACGATTAAAATTTATTTTAATTTATAGGCGTTTATTCTCAAAATAGAGTAAGAAAATCTGATATAAAATCCATTTTAACTCCAAAAAATAAGAGAAAATTGACGAACTTGTCTCTCCAAAACCCAAGACTTACATCCAAACAATTGAGTGAGAGAATGAAGCAAGATGGGTTTAATATTGCCTCATGCTCAGTTAGAAGAATTTTGCCTGAAATAGGATTGACTGCATGACAACCACTGAAAAAAGCCAAAATTAAGCAAAAAATGTCTAAATTACGAATTTTTTGGGGATAAAAGTGTCGAAAAGGTGTCAGAAAATGAGTGAAAAAAGGTAAAAGACTAATAAATTTGTTCTTTAATGCTCTTAATTACGTTAAATACTAGTAAATAAAAATTCCCTAAGTTGAGTTTCAATTTATTTTTTTATGGTTTGATTTATTTTTGTTTTTCAACAGTTTAATTACTTTATTAATATTTTTATTGAATTCCATGTGAGTTTTGGTGCGAATGCATATTTTAAATTTCTGATGAATGCAGTCAATGTATCCATAGAAGAATGGGAAATATTTTAAACCTGAATTTATACCTCAGATTGAGAAACGTTACACGCATGTTATGGTGTGGAATGTGTTTTCTGTATATAGTCCTTGTTTACAGTACATTATGGAAGGAACTTTATATGGTCCAAGTTAGCTGTGCATTATAGAAGGAACTCTGAAGTTGGGCGAATATATAAAAATTCTTAAAATTCGTCTCATGTACCAAGTAAAGGATTGGTGTGAAAATGGTAATTTCATTTTCATGCATGATTAAGCAACCTGTTACAATTCTTAAAAAAGTTACAAAATATTTGTAAAAAAAATGATATAAAAATTGCCATGGGCTGGAAACAGCGCAGACATGAATCCCTTACAATGTTTACAGACGATTGTCAAGATAAAACTTAAAAGACAAATAAAACAACCAAAAAGCAAGCTTTTATTGAGGAGTTCATCAAAATGGGGCATCTTAATGTAGAAATAAAAGAAACGTGTAAAATTCTTCTAAACAGTTAGCCAAAAGGAGTTAAAATTCTCATTAAGTACAAATGAATGTTTACAAAAGATAAGATTTTATTTATAAAGTTAAAGATTATTATTTTAAACAAATAAAATGCTTATAAAATTATAAAAATGACCTTTGAGTCTTAGAATATGAACACGTCTGTCCATATATATATATATATATATATATATATATATATATATATATATATATATTTGATTTTGAGCTTTTCTAAAAGACAATTAGTATCAATTATCATAAATATATTATCTACCATATTAATTTCAAAAGGCATTTTAAAATGTACATTTTCCGAAATAATTCAACATAAATAAATATATTTCAATCATTAATTGCAAAAGGTGTTCACTAATAATATTATTTTAATGTATTACTATTCTGTCTGTATTTCCAATACTCAAATGGAGTGTGACTTATATAATGAAAATTAGCTACTACCTTTATTTCTGAATTTTGAAAAAGTAATATTGTTTTCATCTTTAAATAAAATATATTTCCAAAGAATACTACAAATATGTTAGTAATAATACAAAATATGAACTATAAGCGAGATTGTTATGTTTTAAAATATGAATTATTTATTAAAATAACACATTATAAATAAATTGAGATACCTTAAATGTTATTTTTATGAATTATAAAATATTTACAAAATATGTTTTAAAATATTCATATTTTAAATATGCTATATTATATTATAAATAAATAGAGATTATTTTAACTATTTATATTTTATTTTACTAGTAATTTGAGAATATATTACATTTGTTTTGCGAATGGTGTCTCTTTATAGTTTTGGTACCAAATTTTTACTATCCTTTTCCCTTCTTCTTTTTAGTTTAATTTATTCTTCGTTTAAAAATCAACACATGATTATTTGATTTTTATAGATTTTATATACGGAAAATTAACTGTGTGTGATTGCAGCAAGTTTTTCAAGTTTCTCTGAAGTAACTGAAAATCTTTTTTCGGAAAATTCAGTATTGTTTCAAATTATAAAGGATTTTATTTTCTGTCAGGAGTAGAGATATCCCAAGTTTTGTTAAATTATTTTTATTCAGTTTTCTATTTTATTACTCTTACAGAATAATTTGAATAAATATAAGTAAAAATACATTGTTAACGTATATTTTATAATTACAGTCTTATAACAAAGATTTAGAAACACCTTACGCTAACAAAAAGTGTATTTTATATTGTTGATTTTATATTAACTTGGTAATGACGTTGTAGGTAAACATGATTGAATTTTCAATGCTTAACTTTTGTTTCACTTTTAAATGTAAAGCTATATAGGGAAAATTTAAAAAACACATTTCATCATTTAATTTTAAACACTTATTATATCTTTATATAATCACCTATTTTTATAACAGTACAGCTCAAATGAACAGAATGTATAAATAAAAGCTACGTATAGTTTACTCTGATGTTGGACATATTAAAAATAAGGAAGTTAACAATATTAGGATATTAATCAGTTTTATCACATTCTGTATAGATAAGAAATGAAATTACCTCAAGAGTGTATATATATATATATATATATATATATACTTTTTTGTAATTTCAAAAAGAACCGATCACATGTATGTCAATCAAAGTCTCCAATGTTAATAGAATTATCAATTTAAAAGGTTCTTATAAAAGTAACAATGTTAAAAAACAATTAGTGTTTAACTCTGTTTTTAATATAATTTCGTTTTCTTAAGTTTTGAACTTAATGAAAAGTCAATAATATGATTAGCATTATTTGAAGTTGATTAAATACGGATTTTTATGTTAAAAATTAAAATTAATGTTATAATATCCATCCTCTTTTCATAAATGATTAAAATATCGTTGTGGTGATTCCAATTGCTGTTTTTTGTAATCATTTTAAAAAATAACATATGACTCAAGCATTGGGAATTGTTTTTATGTTCATTATAATATTAAAACGACAAATTTTAGTAAAAAAAAATTAGGATAGTATAAAAATAACATTTTTTCCATATAATAACACATGAAAACAGGTTTTACTTATTGTTGGTATATTCACATTAGTTAACATCGATTCATATCTATAGTTTCTTAACAAATTCATTAGCAATTTGTTTAGAAATTAAATCTAATTTATTTATTTGATGAGCAGAAGTGTACTTCCATTCATAAATTAAATTAATTTTCCAATATTTTATATTATGCTTGCATTTATAATTTTGTAAAATGAAGAGAGCTTTGTTTCATTAAAATGTATTTCTTTTGTTTTATCTTTAATCATCTAAAAAAACATTGGTTTTTTTATGAAAAAAAGATCGAATGCATTTTAAAAGATTCATTATTATCTTATTACATGTCTTTCAGTCAAGTATGTCAGATATTGGATTAAATTACTTACCGCTGCTTCAGTTAAGTAGATTAAAAAGTGAAAAAAAAATTCATTTTTCAGAGTTAATTACTAAGAGATAATAAATAAATCAGCTAAAAATCAGATGAGGTGATTAAAGGCGTAATTTTTTTATTTAAAATAAATTGCAATTGATCAACTAAATTAGGGGGGTATCCTATCAAACAGCATTATAAAATCGAAAATTTTATTATAATTATAGAAATAATTAATCCAACGACACATGAAACAAGGTAAAAGTTTGTTGTTATTTTAAAGATAAATTTTTCACACTTTAACGTTTTTGCTGAGTAATTCTCTAATTAGCTAATTTAAGCGTCGTTTATATATATTTTAAAAGGGAGCTATTTATTAATATTTTATAAGTAAGAATTCTGCTTTTTGAGATGATTTTAATTTATTCATCCAATTACCAAGTTTTTTGGTAAAATAACTTCTACAGTCATAACCTAAAAATTAATGAAAAAAACACAATATTAAATTTAAATTATTAACTTATTGATTTAGGCATTTATTTAAAGTACTTTTTATTTATTTTAATTTAGGAGTGAAATAATCTCTTTTAATATGGAAATTATTTATCATAAAATTATAATCTGCGAATATTGAAGTAAAAGATAAGCAATTCTTACCACCCACGTGTAAGACAACATACAATTAAAATTATAAAAACGCAATCCATTTAATTAGTTTTTACATTTCATTTCTTTCTTATTTTTTAAAGTTTCCAGTATAAGTTGAGGAAAATAAGATTATATTTATTTCATTTTTAAATAATTATTAAAATAAACATTTTTTTATCTTGAGAAGTTGTAGTAAAACCCATTAAGAGTTTTGTACAACTATTTATATTTATTTATATTTCTCTAAGAGAGATTCTCTGAATTTTCTGCAAAATAGCTTTTTTTTCTGTACTGTGGCTACAATCTTATCAGATTTATTTGAGTTTTCTTTTGTAGTACTTTATAACGATGGCTGAAGAAACAATCACTTAAGTTCTGCATTTAGTGAAGGAGTTTCACCTACTTGTCTCACTTATTCTTCTTTAGCTATTTGTTTTGGCTGTTTTCTGGTATCATTTAATATTGTTTTAGATATTTTCTTAAAACAAAAACTAGCAAAGAATTATTAGCAGTTTTTAAAGATACTGGGATTTATCATTCATAGGGCTTTAAGTTTAAATTTCAAAATAAAAATATACAAATTTTTATTTTGAAATTTACATAAAAAATTAAAGTAAAATTAAAAAATATATGACTCACTTCTCAGTTACTTATTTTTTTTAGAAATAAATTTGGAAAAAGCTCTAACTGCAAAATTTACTTAAATTTTCATTTATCAAACCCTTGGGACACTGACAACCGAGTCCCTTAAAATCAAAATATTACAAATAAAGAAAAATAGGAATTTAGATGACATTACAATATTAAATTATCTAAAAATTATAATAGAGAACATTAAAAGATCAATTAAAAATTTTAAAAAATGTTGACACGCAAAAGAAAAAAAACCGCGTCCTTAAAGATAAATTATTTTTCAATTTTAAAAATAATTTTAATTATTCTAAAAAATGGAGTGTTTCAAAACAATTATGTCAATAAACTTATCTTAAAACAACTTCTCAAAATTAAAACTTTACTGTTCTTGTATCTTTAACATCTGTATTAGGAATCGGATGAGATAAAACTGTAGTATTACTCCTTAAAGATAATTTATCATAATCATAAGTCATAATTTGTAAAAAAGTTTTAAAAATACATAAGATAAATATTAACAATTATCAAAATTCTGAGCTTACTCCAAAACCCTTGAGTAAACTCTTTTCTCTTGTTTGCTGAATACAGACTTATGTTTACTTGCTAAGATTTATTATTCCCTTTGACGACCTTTTAACCTATGGAGAGAAAAGATATCAGGCAAGAAGATGAATGTTTCCAGGAATTTTGTGAAGAAAAAATTTTCGACACAATTTGCAATAAGAAATTGAAGTAAAACATTCCATTATTTTGATCAGTCTGTTTTTGTTAATCAGTTATCTTTGAGATTTTTGAATCTGACGATTTAAAAAGTAAATTTCTTTCTACCTTTTTATTGAACCAAATGTAATTTTTATAAGGAATATATGAATTGAAAGCAAGTTTTTCTTCATTTCAAGAGTTAAGATGGAATCTCATTAAGGGGATGCAATGAGATACGCCGGAAAGAGCAAACAACATTATTTACATTTCTTTATTTCTTAAACTTTTCATTACTATTCCTTAAAATATATAATTAGCGATCACTGTTGTAACACATGATCCTTTAACAAATGTTCCTTTAACAGGTAAATACATTCTAAAAATTCTTGGAAATTAAAATAATGTAGAAATTATTTCATGTTTTTGATTATGACTGAAATTTTAAATCAGTTAAAACAATATTAAATTTTTCATTGGGTGTCCGTAATAAATTTTTTATTTTCTATGGAAATCTTTTTCAAGGTTTTTTTATTTCAATATATTAATGATATTGCATTTTTTAAAGCAAATTCTGGATTTACATTATGAAAATGTATAATGATTATACGATTGAAATAAAAGACACTTAACTCTTCATTAAATATTTATTAAATTAGAAGAATTATGAATATAATTAAATTTTTAAGTTAGTTAAATTATATTTCACATTATCAACTCTATCTGCAATTAGATAAAACACTTCATTAGCTAAATTAGTGTTTAAAAATCATACAATAACACAAATAAATATTTGGCTATTTTAGCTACATTTTGAAGATAAAAAATAATATTGAAAATTTATTAATCTAAGCATTGGTATTTCACAGAAAATTAAATTACCAAACACTAGAAATTTATATTCTTTCTTTACAATTTGTCACCAAAATAATTTTATAAAAAATACAAGAATTTCAATTTCAAAGACAATGCCAAAATAGGTCATTAAATTTCCTAACTTCCAGACATTTATTTTAAAAATATAAACTGAAGAAACTGTATATTTTGAAAACCTTCTTGTATGCATTTTTGAACTGATGAAAATAAAAACACGAATTCTTGAGCTGTAATTAAAAAAAAATTATAAGCATCTTCTTTTGAGGAATTTTATGTTAAGCGTCTCATAATTATACTCATTATTTCTTAATTTATTTTATCAAAATATTCTTGTAATAGAAATTGAGTTATGCAATTTCTTCAAAACAGATTTGTCGTGCTAGCTACTACAGTATATAACAATTCATCAATGAGTTATAGTTTATGAATATTTTCCAAATCATTAAGATCTTCATGAAATCCGTAGCTGATAGACACTTCACTCTCATTTTCATATGAAATATTAGTTAAATTTTGTAGCAGTTACGGATTATTATAAATAGCAAATTAGTAAAAACATACATAAATATTACTTTTAATGTGTTAAAAAATTTATTTCATGTTTCGTTCAAATAATTTTGAATATACGAAGACTTAAAATTTACCAAGACATATATTATATACTTATAGTACAATAAAAATTATGAACATAAATATTTTTTCATGCTGAAGATAATACATATTTTACCTCACAATGTATCTCTGTGTATTCTAATTTACTCACATCAGATTTCATCCATATTATTGAATGTAAGGAATAAATAAAATCAGTTTTCAAATGTTAGTAGAACTATTAAATATTTTCTTCATTATCATATTAACTTTCAATCACAATATAAAATTGTAACACCATATTTTTGTGACTGACAAAATTTGACTAAAAACTAAGCGCAGAATATATTAATGGATGCAATATATTGAGTACTAGTTAATCTGATCTCTTAATACACCAGTCAGTTTAATTAATAGAAACCCTATTAACAAGAAACAATTTAATTTGAAAGTTTCATTAATAAAAAATATTGATGAAATTACTTCTTATTTTTGCAATTTCATAAGAGCTCATAATCCTTAAGACATATTATATTAAAAAAAATAAATAAATATTTGGAAACACTTATACATTCCTCAATTTTAGATTTAGGAAAAAGATCTTACAACTAAAATTTTATTTACAGAGACTTTTTAATCAAATTGCAAACAAAATGTATTCATTATATTTTCCAAACAACATATTTTCTAAAATATAAAATTTAAGTATTTAAACATTTTATATTTTATTTTAAGATAGTTTATATTATTTTCTAATCATGTTTCAGAAAAAATACATGTTAATCTATAGAGTACCATTCTGTTTTATGAAATCACAAAAGTAATGCTAATTTTACATGTGTTTACATGGGTTTAATTTTACAAATATTTTTTTTATTTAACATTAATTTTTATGTACTTTTAATAGATAATCTTTTGAACCAATATTATTAACACTGGATCTTTGGATCTAGCTAATATATTCAAACTCAGTAAGGTGGTTCAATGAAATCAAATGAGTTATTTTGATGGTAAGCAAATTTTTAGTTAGAAAAACAGTTTGAAACCGCAACTCCTACTTAAAAGAAAAGTTCAATTTGGGAGAATCTCAAAAAGAAAAAAAATGTCTCTTTTCTTTAATTTTTTAATGAAGATATGTTAAGTCTCTGATGCTATCCAAAAAATTTGATCTGCATTATACATGTTTTTATCATTTTTCATGACATTACAGAAGCAATGTACATTATTCTTAAAGCGTAGAATTGTAATCATACACAATGTTACCTACCACAGTGAATATTATTATATGAGTCATTTACTTACTTACTTTAAGTATTATTATTTATTTACTTACTTACTTTTCTTTTTACGATTTAACTTTAAGAGACGAGTAAATAAATTAATTCTTACATTTAACACATTCATTCAACTTTTTCTCGTATCTTATTTCAATTTGAAAATTCTCTATAAAAATTATCAGAAACTATTTTTTTTTACAAATAAAAAACATAAAATTATTATTAGCTATTAAAACTATTTTATAATAAATCTGAAATTGAAAGTTTAACTAAATTTTTTTGTAAAATGTATAAAACATAATGTTATATTTATTTACATAAACCGTTTTTGATAATAAAATAATTTCAAAATTAATAAGGAATTTATAAATTTCTTATCTAAATATTTTCAATGATTCTTGCGAATTATAATCTTAAACTTAACTTAATGAAAAATTATGTAGTAATAATTTTTCAATAATTTACTATACAGAAAAAAGTCTTATATTCAACAATAAAAATTATTAGGTATGTTATTCAAATTTGAAATTAAGCATTTTCTTTTCTGAAATAAAGGGACAAGGGAAATATGTTTACTCTTTTTGAAAAAACAATTCATTCGTGAATATCATAATAAATTTTTCCTGTCTCTCATCATATGATGCATAACTTTTTCGTAAGCCAATATAGTTTTTGGAAATACCTGCTAAAAAAATATTAATGAAAGAATCAGTAAATAGATTCTTCTATAAGGACTAACTTTTTATTTTATAAGATTGAATATCAATGTAAACTGTATTAATAATTTGTAGTTGCAATGGTTATTTTTAATACAATTTAATTAATTCTAATTAAAATTTAGGGAATAAAATAAAATTTAGTTGAATTCAACAGATTCCTATATTGTATAAGCAATTAGTGTTAAACATATTTTATCCTAATATAATAATAAGCAGGTAAACATGTAGCATGATAAGCAAGTTTGTTTATAAATGGGTATTTTAATGTAACTTAAAACTTCAACAAAATTATAAATATAAATGCTATTGAATAAAAATCTTTAAGTTGTTGTTTTAATTAATCAAAAGAATTTTATTTATATTTCTTTAATTTCTTCAATATGTTTAATTCTTATTAAACAATAAATAATTCGTATCAATTAAATAAAATGCTTCTTATATTCTAAATGATTACTTATTCTGAACATACGACGAAAACCTTAGTAAAATATGTCAATAAAATATCAGTTGTGGAAAAATATTTATGATATTTAAGCATGTTCATTTGGATTGTAATCTATTTTCGTTTCATTTTTATTACAGGTATTAAACACTAAATAAAGGCCTAAGAACTGAACTACAATCTTGTGATGTAATGGTAATCTTAGATACATTATTACATTTCAGTCCCTTTTTCGTAAAGTGCATTTTAGGAACTATCATTCCAAATGACAATGGAATTAAAGTATGGAAAGCAGAGTTTGTGAAGACAGGATCTGTTGAGTAATTGTTGTGGATCCTCAAAAAATAAAAATAAACAGTTTGCATTTAAGTGACCCATAACACTGCAAAGATTTTTAAATGAGTCCTAGCAACACTGTAAGAAATGTATGTAATGTTAATAAATAATGATATTAACTAACAATAATATTTATCGAGCATGTTTTGAAAAAATTGTAAAAAAAAAACAGTTTAGTGGATTTAAAAAACATTAAAACGTATAAAATATACATAACCACTTTGTTGTAAAGTTTTTCCTTCATCAATTATAATACTTCCTCTTAAAAGAAACTTACTACTGACGAAAGTTCAAATTACAAAAAAAATTTTTTTTTCAATTTTATTTCTCTTTTTTTTCTTGTAATGTCTGTGAATCGTGCAAAAATCATTTCATTCAGGAGTTGTTTTCATGTTACACATTCAATTTTGCTTAGCTAAACTATGAGCGACTATGAATAAAAATGTATATTTTATTATATTCAGCCATTAAATAATATTAGAAATAAATTTATCACCTAAGAAATAAAATATACTTATAAATTATTTTGTGAAATAATTTAAATACTAATCCAATAAAATTAGAAAAACATTATCACTTAGAAATTCAAAGATAATATGCATTTTATTAGTCCACTCATATGTGTATGGGAAATGTAAAAAAGAGTGATGAACACATAAGCTATAGAAATTATAATTTTATAATTTGCAGTGCTTGCTAATTTTGTAAATTTTCAAATAATGTTCACTTACTTTTCTTAAAATAATGTTTACTTGCATTTTTCTTAAATCTAATCCAGTAGGTTTCCAGTTTAAATTTCATTTTATAAAGCAAAAATCTCATTTTGAATATTATTTCATTTAAATTAAACTCATTTCATTATAACTTCAATAATGTCTTTTTCTATTTTCTGGATATTACAGATGTTATCAAAATATGGATTTTGAATTTTAATGAAAAATTTAGTGGCTATTTTTTTCAAATTTGAATTGATTTTATGAACGTGTGTAAGCATTATAATTTATTAAGTTTCTCATATAACTTAAATAGATTGTAAACACCAAGGGATTAAAGTACAAAATTTCGATACCTAGTCAATTATACTTTCCGCTTAACTTCTAATCCACTTCTCTATTTCACCATTCAAATGTTTTCTGTAGTCATCCCTAGTATGGATTCGGTAATTAAGTCGTTATATGTGTAGAGAAATATACATTACCGTACTCTACATTTAACTCGTAAAGATCCCAAGAGTATCATGAAAATTTCATCTCATCACGTTAAGTTGATTATTTTTAATTATTATTAAGCATTAAATATATTTAATTACTTATTAATGAGACAGAAGAATAATTTCGCGATCAGATATGTGTTTATTTAATATTGCATTCCTAACTTTACTTACTTTGTGATATCAATTACATATACGACCATTTAAATGTATCATAACGAATTACCAATTAAAATATTATCCTTAAGTTACTTTCTATGGTTTTACATTAATCATTGTTACAAAAGGATTTAATAATTTTCAAAATCACTTACAACACATGACAATTTCATGTAACTGCAATTTTTGTATAAAATTCACCAACGGGATAAATGTATTGATTTTCGAATCTGAAATATTATGAAATATTATAATAATAAAATATCTTTCTTATGCAACACAATCCAAAACAAGAATTTTGATCTTAGAATTACAAGATATTTTCTTTCATTCTTCTATCCAATAAAATTAGTTAACTGTTTATATAAACAATAGCTAAATAAATTTTCATGCATTATTATACTATGTTAAATTATTTTCAATGTTATGTTTTTGTGAAATTTTCATATGCTCATAACTGGCGTAATAAATATTTAAAAAATCAGACTTGTTTTTCATGAATCATTTAGCAATCACAATGTACTTTATGCTTTTACTGTTTAAAGAAAGTAAATTATTATGTTAAAAATTATGAACGTTATTTTTTCGGTTACGTAATTTTTCATATGTTATCATTTATAATAAATTGTTCATTTATTTCTTTATTTGGCTTTATTAAAAACCATTTCAATAAAACTACAGATATAAAGTGCTCCTGAAAATCCAATTGATTAGCATGAAAATATTTACTTCAATTTTTTTTATCAGACTTATTAAATTAAACCAATTCCAATAATCCATTTCATCATTTGTGAAATTAATTTACATACATATTCTAAATTAATTAGAATGAAATGATTTTTCACTGTATTGTTGCTTGGATTTTAAGTGCTTAATCACACAATTCTCTAATCCATTATTTCAGAGTAACTATAACAACATCTGACTGAGATAAGTTTTATGTTCACAAGGTATTTTTTAACTGACAATATTGTATTTAAATTATGAAACATAGATTGTCCTATTTTACGGAATTATTAGATTAAACGTTTTTTATAATTCATTTGAATAAAGGAATTCAATAAAATCTGAATCACCAAGTAAAAAATCATACAAGCAGAGTATATACATACATACACACATACATATATATATATATATATAT
>JAPDSC010156727.1:9619-25290 GCA_026290005.1 Latrodectus geometricus | reverse complement strand
TTTCCATATAAGATCATATTACAAATCGAATCAAATACGCAATACAATCTGCTGCTCACAATTATTCGCGTATATTGTTCTGATATTTGTGCAAATAGATTGTCAATTAAAACCTTTTAGTTAGTTTGTATTAATTATACAGTTGCTTACATATTATTAAAGTTATTATCGTTCTACCAATTAAGAGCAATGATTAATAAATTGATTTGTTCATCAAACCAATTCTTAATTTTATTGAACACATTTCAATATTTAAAAGATATTACTGGCATTTTATACATAAATTTTATCAAAATAATATTATTAATGTATTGGCATACAAAGAATAATATGAATGAATAATGATTATTTTTTGAATAATTTGTATTTTTAAAATGTGTTTCATTTGATTCGAATATTTAAAAAAATTAAATTATGTGTTAAGTGTACTGATAAAAAGTAAATTCATCGAAATGTACTTCGAAATATCTTCATAGGATGCTTATTATTCAGAATGGAAAAATGCATCGCTAAGCACAGATGTTTACAAATGATATTTAAATTTATTCAACTATAAAATTTTATACTGTCCTATGATACCATATAGTGGATGGTCTAAAGACGTTTTCAAACATTTTAATGTTGTAAGTCAGTTGGGATATAACACGGTATCTTCAGTCTCTGAAGAACCTAGAAGAAAACTAGGCCTCGTTGATTCCTTCACTTTCCACGGTAAGATAAGACAGAGTACTTTAATATATTTAAGTATTTTAGCAAATTTTATCATAAAATGTTTTAAAATCTCCATTTACTGTAAAATTTTTAAACTTTAAGTCCTATATTTTTTAGTCTTTTTTTATTTTTTCATAATATTCAAAACGTTCATTCTATAACATTCAAAGACTTTAAAATCAAAGTAACGTAAAAATGTCTATTGTTAAGGTCTATAAAATTGCATACATGTGGATTAAAGAAAAATAAACGAGAAAATGTTTCTAAAATAAAGATTAAACACATAATAATTTAAGTTTTGCTTAAAAAATCGAATTTCTAGACAGAGTGTAGCTTAGTTGGCTTATATTGATTTTCTGAAATTATATTTTTCACTATTGAAATTTATTTACACATTTCATTTTTTTCCTTAGTTAACTAATTTATCTTCTTGGTGGAAAATTATTACCTTATATATTAAGTAAATGTCCCTCATTAACAGGATAAATTATTGAGAGCAGTTTTTAAACTAAACATTATTTTCCTGCATAGCAATAATGGTCAGATTTATTAGTAATGACCTGGAGTTTTGGTTGCTTTTCCAAAACTATTATAAGCATTCAATTAGGTTTGCAAAATGAAATATTATAAGTCACGAAAAGCAGTTATTTTATTTTAAAATTTCGATACATTTAGCACTTTGGATAGAAACATCTGATTTTGATTCTGTTTTTTTTTCTGTATTTAAGCACCTCTGTAATTCTTTTTAACTTCTCCTATTGCTTTTTATAAAAACAGTTTTTGTAATTACTCGGTAAATTGCTCTGTTTCATAATTATTTGTGAATCTTCTTTGTGTATTTTAAGAGACAATCATTAATGCAAAATAAGAAAGAATATTTCTTTATGGAGAGAAAATACAGTGTCTAAGAAACTTCAGTTTCGAAACTGATTTTCTCTTACATAATGTCTGCTTCTGGAAGAGTTTGTGAACTTCCTGAAAAGAAAAATAAAATTCCAGTGTAAACTCTAATTAAATTCCTCTCTTTCATGAACTTCAAGTTGAGTTTAAATGAAAATCTTCTACCCAAATCCCCTCTCCACCATCTCTTTCGTCACCAAAAATGTCTGGAATTACTTGTGTTATAGCAATTTTTAAACTCAAATTCATTTTGTTTTAATTAAAAAATTTAATTTCCAGTAAGTTTTGATTACACTAAATCATTGTAATCTTCTGATTTTTTGTTAGTTTTATCTTTGTAATTACGACTGTTTAATTCATACTTACTTATTAATAACACACTTTTACTTTTATTTTTATAAAAATAATTTGCTCAAGATTTATTCACATTTTACCGTTTAAAATTACTGGTTTTGTTAAAAATGATTAAATTTGCATGCATTTAGAATAAAAATTAATTTTCTTGCAACTTCTGTGGTATGAAAATATGTTGTGGAAACTTTAGAAATTAATCAGTGAATCTAAACATAAGAGTACTATTTTAAAATTAACACCACTTTTAAGAAAAATACTAAGTATCTCGTGTACTTCCTATTAAAGTTATAAAATTTTTTTTAAGTTACTAGAATCCAGATTTAAATGAGTATAATACAACATTTTTCATGAAAGTAACCGTATTCATATTAATTATAAAATATTTCTGTATATTGTCAGTATGTTCTACCTTGGGAAAATAAAAATTTGAATACAAAAATTTTGCAGATTCAAAGCAATAATCAAATTCAATGACAACAGCGTAACGAATTTCGGATACTCTTAAAATTTACTTTTTTTGAAAGATCAATAACTAATATCAAATAAACAATGTTCAATCTGAATAACAGATTAAGAAAATAAAGACAATCATTCAAATAAGAATTTTGATACTTCTGATCACAAGTTTTAATACAAATGTATTTTCCAAATAGTAAATATAAATTACAGTTTTAGTCTTATTTGCATACCTAATTAAGAGAAAATATCACAACAATTATATCAGTTTTTAAATCTGCGATATTAATTTGAAAGAGAGCCCACACACATACAAAGTTTACGGGAGTATAAATTCTTTTGGTTTTCACTAATTCTTAATTTTATGGCAAAAGTTACTGAAGAAGAAATTTTTTAAGCTTTCATTTTATTTTGTTATTTTATTATATATCTTAATCTATGTTATATAAAAGTCATACATTTTGTTCCTTATTTGCATAAGAAATTTGAGTAGAGCTATTTTGATTTTTTAATCAATATTTTTCTTTTGTTTCATTTTCCGCTTAACATAAATAACTTGGGGTTCTTTTCAAACTGTTTCGGAATCTGATTAGTCCCTAGGGACTGCAAGACTTTTGAGAGTGTCAAATGAGCTAATTATGTTGTCTTAGCGTCCTCTTTCATCCCAAATATTTATTCATTTCAATCAAGTGGGTGGTATTTGTAAGAATGAGTTGAATTTTTGATTTTGAATAACTGGGACTTTTGTTTGCATCATTATTTTAGTTGCTTTGCATATGATTTTGTGGTATTTTAAATATTTACAGATTGAGATGACTCTTGTTTAAATATCTGATATACATTTTTCTACGATAAGATTATTCAACATTAGTTCATTTCCATTTTTGTAATATCCTCTTTCACAAAACCACAAATTGGCTATTTACTGTAATTTTTTTCATCAAGACTTCTGATTTTACATTTTATTTATTTTTACATAAACCACTCATTCTTGTCATATGAGCTCTTCATTACATCATAAAATTATGTATAACAACACAAAATGTTTGTCATTTATAAAATATCTAATAATCTATCTTATGAAAAAAGACATTTGGGAAGTGAATCAGATCAGACAACACATCATAAGCCAACGAATAACAGCTTGTTATGTAATGCCTTTAGTAATTTCATTACTTTAAAAGCAATACAGCATTACATTCTAAATACGGGGAATTTCCCTCAATTCTTTGAATAACTTTGAAAAGATATCAATTAAAACCCTGTCAAAACTCATTGAGTGTGTAATTTAATATAATGGAATACATTATAAATCATTATATCAATAACGGTTTCATAAAAAAAGGAATAAATATATAATTATTCAGTAAAAAAGTACAGAAATTAATAATGATTTTTTAAATAATTAAACATTAAATATATCATTGGATATAAAAATTGATTTATGTCTCCTAAAAAAATCATGAGTACGTAATTATTTTTTAATAAAACAAATGCTGAAAAAAGAATATTTTAATGATTAATTTAGTTGCCTTTTTTTGTAACAATTCAAAGGTATGTAGTTTGTATTCTTTAATTTAAAAATTTAAACAAGTCAATTAACGATGCTTTTTATGGAAATAATGATAAGGGAAAATTTTGTGTTTTATATTCCATATATTTCTCATTTAATTTGCAGAAAGCATTGAAAGTTAAGGAATTCAAGCATTGAAAGTTAAGGAATCCTGAAACCGGATTATCCCACACCCCCAAAAGATGTATCTCCAATAAACAGAAGCGTATATAATGCTTCCCATTGTTCTATAGTGACAGGGAATTAATCCAGGATATTCAAAAACTGCACTCCTCCCACCAGATCATGCAACGTTCTCTTTCTGCTTTATATATACTTAAATATGTTTTGCATTATAAATTTCACATTTAAATAACTCAATTGTAAAAAAATTTAAAATTTGTTTTTGTTGCCCCAGGTCATTAAAGAACTAGGATCCCCAGATCAAACTCATCGTAGTTTCAATGCAATTTTTAATTGTTGCTAAATTGTATTAGTAAAATAATTTTCATATGTTAACGTATAATTTTCAGTTTATTTTAAGAAAATACGTTATTTCTAAATAGCTTGTATTATACATTTATATTTGAGTTTAAATGTCCATCCTATTAAACCAAAACCTTGAGAAATTGTATTAAATACCTGTTATAATAACCTTCACTTTAAATGTGAGAATACTTTTAAATACTGCATCAAATAATCTATTCTATCTGATAAATTTTGTTCACCAGAAATAATGCACAGATTCTGTATTAGATATGATGTATTTTATTGTATTTAATACACAAAAGATATGAATTTACAAATAAATTATCTTTTCTTACTTTAACTAATTCCAAAATCATAATCTTAAGCTTCAGGAACACATTTTTAATTCAAATTTAACAGCAATGTATTGAATTAAAAAGCCGCCTTTTACATCAAAATTACATACTTCATTAAAAACACTTTATTGATATATAAAAATAAGTTACCATGCACTTAACTCTTACCCTTATAAGTTCATCCTAAAACTTGCTATTTAACATTCATTCTACTTATTTAAAATGAACATTTAATTTCCAATGAACTTAAACAAACGTTTCGTTTAAAATAAAAAAAAAAAAAATTCATTACAATAATGAGAATGGTTGCATAAAATTTCTTTTTTTTCTTTTTGACACCACTTTTTAATATTTCATATATTGTTTTAATCTTATGATATAAACTTTGGCTTCCTTATTATAATTTAAACTTATTTGATGATGTCTCGAAATCTTCTTTAATGGAAAAGCTTCAGGAAAATAATTGAAAATTCAAATGGGACTCCAGAAAATCAATTGTTAATTTTTTTCTAAAATAAAGGGTAGGTATTCTAGGTATCATTAAGTTATATATAATATCCGGGGTAAAACATTCTTGCGAATTCAAATAATTAGATTAATAAATTAATATAGAGTGTTCTTCATATAATATTTGTTTCTTTAAAAAAAACAAATTATAAATCATAAAACTTTCTTCATAATATTTACTCCGCAATTTTTTATTTATTTAAATATATTCTTATCTATATTAATTTACTTTGATTATTTGTTAAGGTACATAATATTCATGCAAACTCAAATAATTACTCTCCATTAAAGTTAAGATTTTTAAACTATTACACAAAGACAATAAGTTAAATTAACTTATAAGCATTTACTAAATTACCCTTATTTAATCAACTTATAAGTAAATAATGAAGAGTTTTCACCCTCAAGAATTTTAAAGCAAGAATAACAACATAACTGGTTAAAAATGTTGATTGGAAATATTTCGAATCAAGCTTTGCAATTGTGTTATATTATGTGTTTGTTATTTTTTCTCATTTTTTTTCTGATTAAAGACTAAGGAATTCTTAATTTTGCTCAGGAGAGTTTTGGTAAAAACAAATTCCATGAGTAATTGTAAATTCATTAAAACATAGATTGTTTATTATTTTAATTCAGTTAAGGATATTTAATATAATTCACATTTAAAGGTGTTTTAATTTCAAACAATATTTTAGGTTCTATTATGTGAACATTATGTCACTAAAATATAGATTTTAATTTAATATAAAACGTAAATCTCTCGAAAAGGCATTTTGTGCATAAAGGAAGAAAATCCAATCAAGGTAAATCCTAAAGACAATTTGCTTTCAGTGAGTTACTCCAGAGTAGCCCTTTCCATCTGTTATAAATTAATCTCAAAGGCGTTCATTAATTCAAATTTTAAAACAAACTTTAACCGTTGAATGAACTTGATAAATTATTCTACTAAGAATTAACTACACCCAACGTTTCGATCAGAATCGATAAAGGTACTTAACTCTCTTTCATTAAGCTTCTTTGTTTTCTTTGCCTCAAATTTTATTTGCAAGCTAAATAGCTTATTGGGATAGCTTATAACATTTAATGCAGCTTCAATACATGTGATATTGGAAAGCAACATATTACAGTATCTTTAATACTCTCCTACAGTATTTTACATAATAATGGGGTTGCAAGTCTCTTTAAAAAGGAGTTTTACGAGAAATACAAAACGTTGTTAAATCATTTAATTCTGGTTGTCTTTGAAAATGATTGGTTGAAACAACAAATAGAGATTTACCTTAAACTGTTGTAATTTTCTAACGGTACATTAAATTTACAAATATGTATATATAATTTGCAATTTTAAGCATTTAACATGCTTGTTAAATAAGTTCATGCTTCTAGATTTATGCCACAGATTTTTATTTTAAAAGAAATGAAAAAAAATAATTACAGAACTAACTGCTTAGATCATGTTTTATAAAATTCAAAATATTTTTTTACTTTTAAATAATATTCAGGAATACATTATGATAGCAACATTTTATGTAATAAATACATGGTTAGAATTTAAAATTTATGTTTGAAAAAGAAAATTAAAATAGATTTTTCTTTTTTAAACACTGCTTATATTATGCAACATACTATTTCATAATTTCATATTTTTTATGCAATTTGATAAATTTACTCTCTAATGCTTCAATATTTATGAACCATTATTCTTGGATAAACAATAAATTTTAAATAAATGAATAAACGTATATAAATTTTTCTGTATGTACGTATATTTACTTGCTCATGGATTTCTAATAAATATTTTCTATTACATTTTTAATTTATTATTGGAATTAAGTTACTGACAAATATTGTATGACTTATATAATACTATACTTTGTAAACATTTCTTCAATAAATTTGGATTATGCTGAAATATAGACAGTTAGCTCTTGTGACATCATTTCAACAATTCAAAGGTTTGTGAGTCCTGACACGCATAATCCCATTCGCAGTTTTTGGAATCCATATTAAACTGTAGATATGGTCAAAGTAGCCTTTATTTAAAAAAGGAAATATTCAGTAAAAAATTAATTCATTACAATCTCTCCCTGATTTATATCATATTTGTATCTAACCTTTTATTAAACAAGAAAACTAACAAGTCTTATAAACTTCATGATAAGTGCAAAAATATTCAAAACAGCAAATAATAATATTTGACACTATTTTAGATTTTATATTTTAACAAATAAGAGTAAATAAACTTTATTATTGAAATTAATTCTCAAATATAGCGAGTTATTAGAAATTTACAGAACATTTCGGAAAGATTTAAAACACTTCAAAAATATAAACTAATTAAAAATGGCATTTTCGGTCTTTAATGCATTAATAAATATTTCTGCTTATGTAATATATATATATATATATATATATATATATATATATATATATCATATGATCAGGAGGGTAAGTGAATAACTTTAAATTTCTTTGTTTATTCTGTCTTATAAGATAAACTGAACTGTAAATTCTGGAATGTACGATAAAATAGTTTAAGTATAAGAAAGTATCAACTCTTTGTTTGTACTCTTTGTTAAAATTACAAATTTGTTTTCCATGTGTGGTTGTGAAACAATTTAAAAATCATTAAAGTAATGATTCTTTTTCAAGTGAAAACCAAGACATCCAACAGTCAAAAAATTTAACAAGGATTTCAAAAATCTAATTTAAAAGTTTTTTAAAAATGTATTTTGTTTTACGTTTTCTTCTTCTCTTTCAAAAATTTTGCTTTCCATAAAATACTAAGTAATCTTTAATGTAAATTTTGAGTTGTAAAAATGGTTAAATAATAAAATGATCACATGTTTTAAGAACGTAACAAAAAACTCATGCATGAACATATTTTCTGTAAAATTACAGCTAAAATTTAAAAGTTTCCATACTTTTAATTTTCCCATTAATTTTGAAATTTTAAAACACAAATTTAGCACTTTCTCAAAGAATTATATTATTAAAATTAGATCTCATGTCGATTAAATTTTTATATTGGATAAAAATAGTTTATTAAAAATTTTTAAGGAGTAATGTAAGAATATTGACAGACCTCAAACAATTCGATTATCAAAGTTAGCTGTTTTGTTTGATGCATTAATTTTCCATATTTTTCTTAAAATAGATACTTGAAGTTAAATTAGTTCTAGTTGATTAATATTGAATAATTTAAATATTTTTTTAATTCAATAGTTAAAATATGTTGTTAAATATACTGATAAATGATTTATATTTTTATTGAAATATCAAATCTTATACATTTAATTAAGGAATATTATTATGCAATTAAAATATTGACAAAAATACAACAACGCAAAAAAGCAACATAATATACATTAGTGGTTATCAAAAAAGTAATGTCAAGATACAATTGTCAAACCACAGGAAATTTAATCATTTTCATATTACATGGATGATGGTAGTAATATGTATATTCAGCGAAAGATTTGAATTTTTTTTTTTTTTTTTTTTTTTTTTTTTTACTTTTATTGTCTTTTCACATATGAGTCTCCATTATACATCGTAAAACGTATCTTACAAATCGAATTAAAGTTACTTAAGTGGAATGTCATTTAAACACGATTTTAAGCTTAAACGAGGAATTAATGTTTCTACACAGTAGTAGTGTTACTCTCAGAGTGCGACATAATTTAATGATACTTTCAAGCAATTGATGCAATAATTGTGTTATTCTTCTTTCTCTTTGATTAAAGTAGCCAATCGGGCTTATGTTTATTCTTTCCAATTTCTCGAAGTCAATATTAAAAAATTATTTGCTTGTAGTACAGATAATAAACAAAACAAAATTGTATTTTGTTGCAAAAAATTACACAACTAAACCTGCTTCATTGAAAAGTTGGTTTAAAAATGTAATAATTTTTATTCATTCTTTTAAATAGAATCTCTCCCAAACTTCATTATTTTAAAATTTTTAAAATTTGCTTATTGCTTAGTAGACAAGTTTTTGCAGCTCTGTTCTTTTATTATGTTCTCTAAGAAATGCATTATCTTAACGTTCTGCATTGGTTATTAGTCACCTAAATTGATATGTTCATTATAATCTTAGTGAAATAAATAAATTATGTCTCAGTAAGTTTCTTTATTTAGTTATAAGAACTTATTAAGGAATTTAATAGAGAAAGAGAAGTATATATAGAGAAACTGAAATATAAGAGCTGAACTGAAGAATATAGGAGCTAAACTGAAATATAACAAAACACAAGTCAAAAATTCAAAATTAACTCAGAAATTCAAAAGTGACATTTAATGAATCTTAAATACAATAACTTTTTTAATTTTGTGAAGCAATATACTTTATCAAATTGCGTAGTTGTTGAAAATTACTTTCCAGCAATTCATTTACTTAAGTTCTTCCTTACAGATAATGAAGAGGATTTGTTTCTAAGTAATTGAAGGATATACATATATATTGATGTAAAAATTTACACATGCTCTTTACAAAATGAAATTTGCACTTTTTCTTTTGATTAATAAATGACGATTAGAATTATACATAATAAATATTTAAATTCTTAATATACTAAAATAACTAAATTTATTTTTATATTCCACATAAGTTTTATTAAAAATTAACAACTGTAAACTGAATCAAAAGTTTGCGAGAAAACGCTAACTTTCTAATTTACTTGACATTAATTTTTTTATCATAGGCGGAATAACTCAATTATCATTTATAGCTAAAAATGGATTCCAAATTATTTCAAGTATCTATTTCTAAAATGGGTGTTGAACACATAAGTGTTTGAACTGAAAATTATTGAGAAAGACTTTTCAGCTACCAGCACAATTCTACATACGAAAATTAACACATAATTTCACAGTTTTTGGGTAAAATTTAATAATTTATTCATCCTTTAAAATCTTTTTATATATATTTTTAATTAATATTCATTTAATTATCATATTTTTAAATATTTACGATAGAAACATTTAATTTAAAATTTGTAAATCATTATTAAAATAAAAATTTTAAGCAAAAGAAAAGTACGCAAACAATAGTGTGTTTTATATAAATATACCTAAATACCATACACATGCAGAAATGTACGGGTAAGATATTTTTAAATGTATGAAACTTTTGATTTCTAGAAATCAAAAGTACTTATAGTAGTATTTTTCGAACAATTTTAATCTAGTTTTGAAGAGTATAATATTGTTCTAAGCATCAAAAGAATTTTATACATCTTTCTTTTTTCTAATACTTTCTTAAAAGTAATCTATTTATTTAAACATTATTTTAAAACTATTTCAAAAAAATTGTAATTTTCAAATTGCGATAAAATGCATAAACTAAAAAAATGCATTGTTCATTTTCAGTCCACATAAAAATTAACCGATAATATGTACACTTATTAATTAAATTTCAAATAGAACTTCAAATGATACAGCAAAACACGCGTCATCTACTGAAAATTAAATTCACTGCAAAATATGTAGTAAAATGTCAAGATTTTAATTTATTAAACATTAAATTAAAAATGAGAACACGGTAAGCTAAATCACTTTCTTCAAAATGATTAGATGTTTTAGGCATAAAAAAATGGGATAGGGATCATCTGCAAATTTAACAATTGTTGACAACATCGATTGTGTCAGTGCTAAGTATATAACTGAAAATATATAGTGTCAAATATTGGAAAAAAAAATTTTTTAAATTATGAATAGAGAATGAACAGCAAATAACATTTATTTTACTACATTTGTATTTTTTAATTTCTGTTATACGATGAAATTATTTTAAACAAAATAATTTTCTGAAATTTCACTTAAGCCAGAAAAAGAAAAGTAAGGATTATTGATATACTAATTTACCAATATTTAAACCTCCACTTGAATATTAATGGAAATTAATTCATTTTATGAATGAAATATGATCAAGGTGAAAATACATTTTTGCAAATTTTAGAAACCTAATATACAAATTTAAAATGATCAATAATATAATATCACCAAAAATTATATTTTAACAAAATTCTTATCAATTACAATGCTTTCAAAATTCCAAGAGATACTTATAAAATAAAGTATCTAAATAAATGCTGATTTGTATCAATTTCAAACACATTAAATGTCTATGCATTGCTTTGGTAAGTAATTTTGTAATACTTGTGAAATTTATTTTTAGAAATAATTTTGAAAAAAAAAGGAATTGATTTTTAAATTTGCTAAAAAAATATTTAAATATATAAAATTTTAAAAAAAATCAGAAGAACATGATTTAAAAGTTATTTATTATGAATTTATTTATTGAATGTCTTGAATTACTAATTTTGTGAATCACCCCTATACACAGCAAACCTGTGGGATGTAGCACTAAGTCATCATAACCGATACTTTTTTTTTTCAAAATTTACGTCGATAACTGAGAAAAGTTGAATGAAATATTCCTTGAGAAGAGAATTCCTTAACCACAGTATGTGTTGGAATGAACCGTTGGCGTAATGGTGATAACACGCTCTCAATAAATGGGTATCGCTTAAACTCGGGGGAAATAAACGCACGCAAAAAACAGCTCAACGCCAAATAGCACGTCTTAAATTGTTTCTTCTATCCACACTTCAAAAAGCGATTTCAGTGATGTCATCTGTTGTATTTTAGAGTTGCTGGTCTCTCAGAAGACTCCCCAAATTTGCACGAGATTTAAATAAATATACACAGGTTACGTAATTTACTTTCAACTTTTAGTGTTCTGCCTAAAGTCACTATGAAGCTTATTTTCCACCATGAAGATTAACTACTTACGTTAAAATTGCAAGAATCAAAATAGCAATTTTTCATTCCTCGCTAGAGAAGTTTACTATCTCATGCTTGTTATTTATACTACCCAAAATATGAGTGAATAAGCATCCTTTAAAATTTGCTAGCTTTACCTATTTATTTATTTACTTGTGTCACTTTCTTTAGCTCAAATCTTCCTAAAATATTCAAAGATTATTTAATCAGTGCACAACTTTGCTATATTTAATTCTACTGTTAATTTAGGGTTCGATTCTAAATTAAATGTAAAACAAAAACATTTAAATCATTTAAAATAAATTAATTTTATGTTATTATAATTTAAAGTTACAGATTTTATTTTCAAATAAAATAAAATTTCCCCTAAGCGTAGTAACATAGATTTGTACACTTAAAGAACTTCATGCACTCATGGAAAGCTGCATAATTTATAATTTATACTATTAATGTTATACTTAAGGTCAACCAGTATAACTACAAAATAGTTTTTCATGAAAAACAGAAAATCCTAGCCTACCGATTTTGTTTTGAACAAATTTACACATTCTTTTATAACATTAAAAATGTATTCTGTTATAAAACTACAACAGATTTTTTTTTAATTATTTCATCTTATATTGTTAATAGAATATGAAAATTTTTAAACATATGTTAAAACAGTAACTACTGATTTTTAATAATTCATTCAGAATGAATTACAAATTTACTAAATTTAAAAACAAATTAAATTAACAATAAAATAATTAAGATATGATTTCTGAGCACTTTATACTAAAAATGGTGGCAACATATTTAAAATATTGAATAAATATGTATCTTGTGCAGTTAAAAAAATTGTTTTCTTTTCAAAATTTAAAATGTATAGCAACTTAACGTTTTAAAAATTAAACAGGAAAATGTAAGCAGTTTCGGGTTCTTTTTTTAACTTATTTATTAATATTATTTTTCCTACATATCTTACTTCTGCATTGAAAAAGGAAAATGTCAGTTTTTTAAATGAATTTATATACGTTAATAGAAAACATATATTAAACATTTAGTACAAAATTATATATTTAATGTTAACTGAAATCTCTCTCCTAAAAATGCCAGCATTACTTTTAAAACGTACTAAAACATATTACATTAGGATGGTTTATATTAAAAACATTTTAAAATGAATATATGAATATATTATGTTTTATATTCAAATGTTGCCCTTTTTGAAAAATTATTTTATCTTTTTAAAGTTAAAAAGTACACAAAATCCTTATGTTAAGATAAATCTAGTTTATAATCATTTTTAAATATTATTTAGTTTTATACATCCTAATTACAAATAAATCAATTAATTTACTTTTTTCCAGAAACTATTAAATAATTCATCATGAATTTATATTACTTAATTTTTACTATGCTTTATTTATAAAATTAAACAGTTTGACAGTTTCAAAGATGCAGTGTTTGAGTATATATAATTTAATCGGGGATTTAATTTAAAATATTAAGCTTGAAAAGCATGTTTAGTTTTGTATCCAAACGAAACTTTTTCTCATAATGATGCAAATTTATGCTGTATATCATTCTGGAGTTCAAGTCATATATTTGAACCTTACATCTCATTATTTTCGAAATATATAATGCAAAATGTCAGGCCCGTATTCATTCGTCACTGGATGCTTGGGTTACCTTTGATGCCCCATACCAATAAATATTGTCTATCTATTTCAAAATATGAAATTCCTGGCAACTCTTTAATAAAACGTTCAGAGCCGGAAAGAGAAGTAACGATTTTCCATTGCGAATTCCATACCGAAAACCTATTCATTTTAGGTGAATCTATGTATTATGCTTCCCGACAGTATATTAACGAAGCGTCAATCTTTCGGTATTTCACGTAAACGGGAATATGGAAAATAAAATGCGCATATTACATGTGAAGAATCTTTGTCCGCTTAAATGAAACCCCTGAGATATTGCTTGCGGGAAAATCAATCTATAAAGCCAAATATTTTCCAAATGTTTTATTGATTACACCCACTAAAGTTAAGCTCCCTAACATTAAAATCAGCACTTCGCTGTAATTTATTAAAGTCCACCCGAAAATACGTATGCTCGAGAATTGTAATCTCTAATTTGACTTGTTGTAACCAATTTTAGCATAAATATTATGAAAATTTGAGTTTGTGAATTAAAATTATTTTTACGCTATATTAGAGATCTATATTTTATACTATTGAATAAATTATTTTTATTTTGTTACATTATATGAATTCTACCTTCCAATATCTATTTATCTAATTGTTTATACGTGTTTAAATACTGATTTTGTAATGTCTGCCTTAGGGTATGTTTGAATGAATTTAATATAGATCAATTTGCTTCTACTTACTCTAATTGTGATCTTCAGAATAGATTACGTTAACATTTTTTTCAGCTATTGTTTGATTTTTCTTTGTCATTATTTGAAAAAAAGATATTTTGCACTACTTTAACATTTTATTCTGGAATTAAGATGCGCTGTAACTTTATAAGAATTTTGTTGTATTATCACTAACTCAAAATTTCTTTTTATTTAAAACTTTAGTAATATCTTTATAATATTTAAGTAGATCCATTGCTTTTATTTCATGTTTATTTAAAAAAAAATTTTATTCATAATTTCCTAATTATAAACATTTGAGTTCTTTTACATTTCTCTGTCACTTTCCACACAATTTGTACACAATACTTCTAATGAAATAATTTCATAAATAAATAGAGACTTATTTAACAATAATAAATATGTTTAGTTAGTTTGATTTAAATTAACTCATTTCAAATATTCTCGAAAATAGTACTCTAAGAATTAATTGCATTTTAAATACTTTTATAAATATTTTTCCATACACACAGAAAAAATTGGTGTTACGATATCTGGAAAAACGTAAACTAAATTGAATGAGAATTTATAGATTTACAATTTTAGTCCTCTAACCTTTTTTCCTAACAATTTTAGTAATCCTCTAACAATTTTAGTCCTACAACCTTAGTTTCTAATAAATGTGAAGTTATTTAACAACTGGATTAATATAGTTTTACTGAATAATTTTTAAATTACAACTGATTTAATTTTATATTAATATACGCTTATATCAGGGCTAAAGTAGTTTTCATTTAATTATTTTATATATTAATATTTAATACTTTGAAAAATAAAATCTTTAAAATTTGTTATTAAGAATTGAGCGTATTAATCATTGTCAAATAACTTAAATGTGAATAAAAAGATTCTATGGGTGATTACAGAAGAAATATCTCTTTAATGAATCTCAGGAGGATACTCCTAAGTTATATAATTAATATGAACACTTTTTCAATTTTTTTGAGTTCTTGGCATCAAACAAATTTTACCTAGGTTATATCTTACTTTTCTTGAAAGATACTTTTAGTTCTTTAAAAAATTATTTTGTTAAAAATTATCTTTAATTTATAAAATGCTAGAACATAAATTTAGATACGTATTGCAATTATTTAATCCATAAATCCACTGTAACAATTTCCTATAGGAAAATTCTAACTACTTTAATTTAGGTGCATATTTTGAATGTATATATATA
>JAPDSC010156725.1:18329-58701 GCA_026290005.1 Latrodectus geometricus | reverse complement strand
TATATATATATATATATATATATATATATATTTGTATAAATTTTGACAATATATTTTGATAATATAAATTACTTATATCCAACATTCTGTTTCTGAGATTAGAGATTATTAGTCATCTCAAATTTAATTAGGATTTTTGTATGTGTATTAAATTTTAGGCACGCCAATGTTCTGAGGTATTCTTACAGACTTGCAAGGAGAAAAATATCTGAAATCTTGTTATTCCACCGATATAAAGAAGCTGCATTCATAATAAATCTTTTGAACCTCCTAATACGATGCTTAAGCTCGTTTACAGCAGCACTTAGCTCCCAAAAAAAGGCACGCATTGGGGCATTTAATACAGGGAACTGCTGTTTACGAGTGAATCTGAAGAGAACGAGGGTTGACAGCTCATTATTTTCTAGGTTCCAAGGTTTAATCGGAGTAGCCTTAAAATTCTTTCACGGAATGTTACCCGCGTGGGGAGAGAGCCAAAGCTGACATATTCAATATTCTCTACACGTGAGCTCGAAAGTTTTAAATTGAAATATTCTTACAGAATATTGAGCAAAAGTAAAATTAGAGGTGGTAGATACATAACGGTTCTGCCAAATCTTTCTAGATTTTTATTTTAAATATTGCTACATTTAGAAAAATATGGCTATTGGAAATCATTTATCTATTTTTAATGGAGTAAAATTCTATAGAATGAGTTTTTTCAAATGTTAATTTCTTTTCGATCTTTTTATGTGTTCATAAAACAAGTTAAGCTTGAAGTGATGTTTCTAATGAATTATTTATTCAAATTTAGCAATTCTTTAACGAATATCAGTGTTATTAAATAGATTTTTATATTTATTTGGCATGAATCTTCCATAAAATATAAAACTTCTATAGCTGAAATTTATAAATATGTTTCAGAAGTAAATTATGAACTTAGTATTTTAAAATTAGTCCAATAAACTTTTCTGAAAAACACTCAGTTGATTGTTAAAATTTAAATTTAAATAAAATATCATATGAATATTAAAAGTAAGAACTAATAAGAACTTAATCCCATATAGTCATTTACATTTATTTTAAATGTGTCTCAATAAAAGATACGCTGTCATTATATAAATTATCATCATCATCAGCATTGGCACGACAACCCTTTGTGTGCCTGGTCCTTCCTCAGAAGCATTCCCAATCTACCTTTCTCCCAGCAATTGATCTCCACTTCTTTACTTTTAGGATGGCAAAGTTATTTAAATTATACCAAAGAAAAATCTAAAAAGGCAAAATAACATTGAACTTGATGGAAGTAGTATATTTTTAAGTTGATTTCATTAATAATTAACAATAAAAAATATTTGCGTAAATTTTGAGAAAGTATAAAAATTGATCCCACTAAAAAATTAGTATCAACCAATCTACTACAAATGAAAGTTTAAATTATGACATCCTTAAGTTATTATTGTCCATTATTCAAGAAGACCATTCAAAGGAATGAACGTCTTCAAAAACTGAATCAGCGACAGAAAGAAGAAACTGAATTTAAACAAAAGATTTGAGCGAAAGAAAAACAAACAGAACTTGAGCATGCTCTTTTAAATTTAATGAAAGAAAGAGATTCGTTAAGACAAACAGGTATTTTAAACAGCTATTTTAACAAATACTAATCTGAATAGTAGTATTTTATTCTTAACGGGAGAATAAAGTTTTGAAGGGAAAGTTAGGTTTCAAGTTTCTAAATATTACGTATAATTTGTAAAAAAACGTCTATTAGTCAATTTTTTCAATTAGAAAACAAGTGATTCTTCCTTTCTAATAAAATATATATTTAATGCAAACAAGCACAATAAATAAATTATCTACTGTTGTAATACAAAATTAGAGTGTCAATTTTAGATAATATCAGTTATAGATATAAAGAATAAAATAAAACCAGTTATGTATATAATAAAAAAGTAACAAATTAAATTTATTTAAAAAAGTTAATCAAAAATTCCTTTTTATTTTTAATTTTAATGACTTGATTTTTCAGATTTATATTTGTGAAAATAAAGTATTTGACAATAAGTATTGTGTTGAAAACAATAGCCCTTTACTAATATATTTTGATCAGATATTCCTTAAGGCTTGATTTGAAATGTTGAACATTATTTCTCAACATAATTAAACATAGGAATATCTAATAAAAGTATATATATTTAAGTAGCAGCATAAAAGACAAAATAATTTATGTAAAATTAAATTCAAAATCAAATTTAAAGTTAATTTTTATAGGATCATTATTTATTACAATAAACGAAATTTTTCACTCAATTCCTTGAAAGCTATCTTGTATAAAAATTTGAATGAACAATGGTTTAGAGGAAATATTTGAATCCTATCAACAGACTGGAGGATTTCACGTCGAACGTCAAAGCAGACAGTTGATTTGACACTTTCTAGAAAGCTTTCCTCTTGATTTATATCAATTGGAAGCATTTCCAGACGACCGGTGACTAGTGACTGGCAGATTAAAGGAATGCAGCTATTGAGGGTTCATAGTTAGAGAAAATCATATTTTCTACAGACTTAACCTGCTGGTGGTCTCTGATATTTGATTCAGTAATGCAGCAATAATTTTTCATTTCATATATATATACACATATATATGTAAAAACATACATGTATGTTTATATCTAATATAACATTATAATATTTATTTAATTCTGTCATATGAAAATTATTATGCATATGTATACATACTATTATCATAACTTTTTATTCTTTTTAAAACTTTCCAATAAATTTTATGGAAAATAAATAAAAAACAGTTCTTTCCGTTAATCTGCGCTTTAAGTCCCCTACCCTGCCAACTTGGCGATAAATGCAGCAAGCGTGGTAAACCGGACGTTTTTATACCGGAGGTTGCCATAAAGAGCTCTTTATGGCAACCTCCGGAGGAAATAACTCGCGCTTTTTCGCGCATGCTCATTAATTGATTTTTTCTTTTAGCATTTTCATTGGTCTTTAATTAGTTTCAGTTTGAAAAATCAGTCATTTTCATTGGTTGCTAATTAGTTTAAAACTGTTAAAAATCGCATTCCATTATCGCCATGGCAACAGCGTTTTTGAAAACCCGCCAAGTACGGGACCCACAGCACACTTTCGCCAAGTTGGGAGAGTAGGGGACCTAAAGTGCATTTTCACCGTTCTTTCTTCTTTTACTGTGTGAGCTACATTAGATGTTTCAGTAAATACACTGCAAATAAAAAAGTTTAGTGCAATAATTCCGTACTTTAATATTACTGTAGTTTATCGATATCTTTGAATCAGAATTCCCATCCTGGAATTTACTTATATTTAGAAAATATTTGTGGGGTGTTCTTGGAGAATTTATCTCCAGATTGTTCTTTAATGCGCCCTTTATGTATAATAAATAATTTCATAAGTAATTTAAAAAATGTATTCTATTTCGTAGGTAAATAATAGCAGGAAATATAGAATTACTTTATTCAATTGTATTTAGTTTATTACATTTATATTATATCCATATCCATAATTTCTCTAAAAAATAAAAAAAACTCTTTATTTATATAACTTTTTTAGATTAATAATTGAAAAGATTTTGAGGTAGAATCTAATAAAATCTCAAAATTTCATCTTGCAAAGATGAAGGAGTTCATTTGAATATTGGACAGAATTTATAATTCTTCTATAAAAAATGAGAAATTAGTACTTTTATCTGCAAAATTTAAATTTAATTTCATAACCAACTCATATTTCTGTGTGTATGCGTTACTACTGTACTTATGCTTCTCGGTTATATTAAATTAATTATGCGTTGTACTTTTATTGCTTTCTTGACTAAATTATAATTTAATCATTGCAATTAATCAAGAATATGTAATCACATGATTCTGTGAAGAAATCTTATATCTTCACAAATTAAAGGTTTTCTTTCTTCAACAAGCTTTCTTATTCTGTGGAATTGATCACCATTTTGCAATACATTAACATGCTATATTTTTATTAACGTATTTGCTAGTAAAGATACAGATACTTGTTTCTTGATTTTAAAGAATGATTTGATATCGTGTAGTGGACAGCCTAACCCGTGAGAGCTTAGAGTCATGAATAAATGATGTTTTACTAAGAAATAGTTATTGTAAGTTTATAACTTTCCCTAAAAATTATTAGATACTAAGCTGTGGATCACCCACTAGAAGAAAGCTGTCATAAAGCATTTGAACGTTCATTGCTAATACTTATAGACCATGAAACATATTTGTATGTTTCAAGGGAGAAAACCAAGAAAACTATAAACACGTCCAGATAGATGTTTTGCAAACAGCTGAGTTGAAAAATTCCTTTTCTATTGATTAACAACAGCGGAACCTGGGATCTTACCATCCAAAGTTTAATTTAAATAATTTTGTGAGGACCTAGAAATGGCTTCTTTGAGATTTAATCAACAACATTTTACCGACAAAATTTAATATCAACATATTCTTTCAAAGATGGAAAAACTAATTGAAAAAGCCAAATAAAAATATTTTTAATTTAATTACTAGCTTTCAATCCTTCAAAACCATTTTATTATTATATTTTTCAATTTCTAACGCATCGTTGTTATGTTTATCTACATTTTATAGATGAGGAGTGCTTGATATTTAGCTTTAGAAGGTCACTCATAAAATGTAATTTGCATAAAATGTTGAAGAATTTTATTTTTTGCTTTGTGGATTTGAAATATAAGCTGAAGAAAATGAAAACAGAATATATTTAATACACAAAGCAGAATTTTAGGAAACCAATATTGAAGGCTTCTGCTGGAAGGGATTTGCATAGCTAGCATACATTTTATATACGAAATAACCCTACGCGTATTCGAATCCGGATAAGAGTATGTTTAAGGAGGGGAGGGAAGATTTTATTTACTTTTGAATCAAACATTTCGGTCATCGTAAAAAGTTGCGTCTCTGAAAATATTTTCATTGCATACCTTTGTATCGCTACCCCTTTCGCTTTCAATATGCTTTTCAGGATTTGTTTGAGAAACAATATAAAAGGATTTTCTATTTGTTTTAAAAAGAGTAAAACGTAACAAAAGAATAAAAATTTTATAAAATAAACTTATAATTCAAAATTTTAGAATTTGTTACAGTTTTACTTTTTTTAATACTTCACAAATAAAAAGATATTGAAGTAATAAATTCAACATAGCTATTTTTTTTGTACATTGTTGATAAATTCTTCCGTGAAAAATGTTGACATTGAAAGAGATTCTTTTTTACCTAAAGGAAGAAAATGAAATTTTATTTTGATGCATTTTAAAATTAAAAACGCAATACATACTAAATTTGAACTTGGTGGATTTGTCTAATTATATATTTATATATATTTTATTAATTATATATTTTAAAATTCAATGAAATGATATATCATTTTAAAAATATTAGAGCTGAAAGCATATGCATATATCTTTTGATTTGATAAATGAAGATAATTGATTTTATTAAGCATATAATTAAGGAAATTGTCAAAAAATATATAGAAAAATAATAACAATCTTTGAAATTTAAATTTAAATAATGACAAATTATTTAATTTTTGAGGTAAGGCAACTGTGAAAGAAAGAAAACTAATTCTGGAAAAAATAATCAAACAGAAACGTGATAATCCAACAGTACATTTCACAGCTTTAGAATTCACTGAGAAAACACACGTTGAAGCAAGCTAATGTCACAAAACAGAAATTGATTTTCAGTTTATTTATTTTTATAATGACATCATAATTCAAACTTTTTGTAATGAATATTGAAAATATTTTGGCAAAATTGTAACACTTGTTTTAAGAAAACATAATTTTTGTTTTCAGTAATTCGTCTAAGGGCATTTTATCATATTTGCTAGTTAAAAAATTAATTTTTACTGAAAGAATATATCATTGTCCCCAAAACTGAGACAAACAATAAATATTTTTATATTTTGATTAATTATTTTTAAATGTTTAACTTATTTAATTATCGTAAGTGATAGAATTTCATATTTTAAAATGCAGTTTTATTTTAATTAATAAAGCTGATTTTCATAAATATAAAATAACTGTTCATGGATAAAAATTCTACTTAATTAAACGTAAGAGATCTCAAAATAGATGGATAATAAATTCTCTCAGAGAAAATGTTTTCAAAAATATTTTCAGACAATAAATGTTTTATTGTTTGAGCTTTTAATAAATAATAAAAATTAACTTTAAAATTTTAAATGAATAATAAATGTTTAGGATTTTTTTTAGTTAAAACTGTTTATAATATATAATAAAATGCACATGAAACTTAATTTCGATGTTTCTGTTAAATAAATTAAGAATAATAATGCTCCTATTCTTGTAGTTATATAAATGTAAGATCATAATATAATTTGATGTGCGAATGTGTGTGCAAATTTCCTTTTGATGTTTAGAACTGTGTTAATTAAAAGGCTTCACTATAGTTTAAATATTTAATTAATTAGTTTCTGCTTGAATCTTCATTAAAAATTTATATTAAAAACAGTTTTTTTCATGTGTGCGCAGTATTCCCGCATCTTAGAAATAAGATTTGCTTAATGAATACTTGCTTCATAATAAAAATTTAAAGTTTTTTCTAAGTTAAACAAGAGATATAGTTTAAAAAAATTTAGGTTTTTTTAATTATTTAAATAGTATAGTTTGCATAATATATTCACACAATAGTTATATTCTCTAAACTTTGAATAAAATACGAGTTAATAATTGGTTCTGTTAGAAATATCTAATAACAAATTTTAAGCTCAAATGGAAATAAAATATTTATGCACATTATTAAATATATATTTTTTTATAAAAAGGCAAATATTTTTTATGGAATAGTTTAATCACACATCATATAGATTGAGGGAGATAAATGAGAGATTTATTCAGTGATGAATAACGAATAATTATGAGTTTGATTCACTGAATAATAAGATTTATTCAGACTAAATTTAATAATCCTTTTTTGTTGAAATCAGTACATTGTTTAACTGACTTCAGTAAAACATTATTTATGAAATGATATTCTTATAATGATTAACATTTTAACCTGACATTATTTAAATTTTCAATAAATTATTAAATCTTTTTCTTTTTAAAAACCAATTACTTTAAAATACAAATTAGCTATGGGTAAAATCATACAATCGAATTTAAAATTTAATTTCTCGTGCTGTCCATATTTTGCAGAAATCTACTCAGTAATAGTAAGTGACAAAGAATTAAGTGCTTAGTATCCTTAAGCGATGAAAAGGGAACTAACCCATTATGATATATCTAAAATAAATAACTTTCTGGGAACAGACCTGAAGTAAAACATATGTAATATTGTATAAGATTCTTTGTAGATAAATTCTTATTGATATGTTTTACGTGTTAACAAATGATTAATGAATCCTATGGGTAGATTTATTCATCCTTTCGTCAATATTTGCAGACGTTATTATAAAAACAAAGATTTAGGATTTGGATAGATCCTCATGTTATTTGTCGGAAATCAAACACGGTTCAATAGATATGATATTTTATTCCCTAAGTCTATATTTATTGCTATAATATATTCAGATATATCACTTCAATAATGACAGGACAGCATTTCATTATTGGTTGAAAGATATAAGCAAATACTGATGTCCATTAGTATTTTCTGCGTATGTTGTATGTTTTATTTGTCTAAAGCAAATGTATATCAAGAGTTTTAAAATTTACAATTCATCAAAGTACATCAAATAGTACTTTGATGAATTGTACGATAGAAAGGCACCAGTGGGTTGTCAACAGTTAACATATTTTTTGCTTAGAATTTTCAATTCTTTCAGTCAATAAAATAATCATTTAACTAAACTTGTGCAGTAAATATTGGAGATAATTCTAGAGATATGATAATTGAATAGATCCTTTCACCCATAGTATGTGAAACAGCAGCAGTCAAACGAGAATAAAAAAAATTAAAAAGTTCTGGATAAAATATCAGATAATATATTTTGCAGGAGTATATATTCTATTAAACAGCAAAATATTGTAATAGTTTTACAATATTTTGGTATTGTATTCATTTGTTCAAATTTAAAATATTCGTAAATTCAAAAAACATGCATTTTTCAGGGAAGTTTGACTTTTTTATTTCACGTATAGTTCTGAAATTCTTGTAGTTGTATTTTTTAACTCACAGATTTCCATAAAATATGTAAAAGATCTTTAAAATGTATTTGGATTATATTTATTGCATTGAAATTGTACAAACTTTATTTACTGAAGCCTTTTGAAGAATGTACTAAATAGCACATAACGTTATTCTTATTTTCTGTTTTTGGCTAAATAATGACTAGATTACTTATTATGTGATTGTTAATGAACATGAGAAGTATATTTGATCTGTTCATAAATTAATTATGCTCAAGTTATGGAATTACTTTGCCCAGAATTTGTTAAAAATAATGATATAAATGCATATTTTTATTAATTATGTCCAGATTTTTAAAAATATTAAAATAGTTTATATTTAACTGTCTTTTTCATTGTATTGATGCCAGGATGCACATTTCTGTTAAAAATCTTCATTATCAATAAATGAAATGTAATGAATATTTTCATTTTGTATTGCTTTTAAATTAACATATATGTATGAATCTGGTATTATATATTAGGATGTAACTATATAGTTAATTATTTTAACTTTTGTTTTTATGGATATTTAAATACTTTATTGGTTTTAATATCATCCGAATAAAATATTGAATAGCTTGAATGCTGAAATTATTCATGCGATTAAGTGAAGAGAACTGTTTTGTTGAGTTAAACTATAATGAAAGTTGACATGAAAATAACCTTATTTCATTCATCAAACGGTTCTCATATATTATTCACAATATCTACAAACAACATATCCGTAATAGTTGAATCCTTTCTAATGATTTCAAGGTGCTTTTCTATTCTACAACCAAATGTGAAAATAACTTTTAGCAGATTGATTTTACGTTTCAACAGAAATTGAGCATTTTTATAATAACAAGTCGCTACTGCTCTTGACAGCAAAACTTTTACAAAACTATTTTAAAATTTTGATTTTCTTTTCTATTTAAGGTACAAGCAACTGAGAAGGAAAGATAGTGATTGCAAATGAAAAGCAAATAAATAAATATAAAAGCAAAAATCCAGTGATTTATTTAATGGCTATGGATGCCATATATAAGTCGAGAATTCTCATTTTCTAAGGAAAAAATAATCAAGTTGGCAAAAATAATCCGAGCTTTTAAATTAGTAGAATAAAAATACCCTGAAAATTAATCCTCTTAAAACTTTCTTGTCAATTAAAAATATTTTTGAAATATTATAATCCTTTTCAATTGTTGGTAATATTTATTCTGTAATCCTTTAAATGTATTAAGAAGATTTTAAAAGTTAATGGAAATTCAGAGCATACGCGTTTGAGATATCTTTATAATTATTATATTAAGCATTATGCTATCAATATAATATATATAAATAATAATATTTTACAGCAAAAATGTATTTATTTAGTTACAGAAAAATAATTGTAAGAAATTTTTTCGATTATTTTTTATTATTTTTTTTCATAATTCTATGATTACTATTTGAACAAGAAAGCTAATTCATTCAGTACCTATAAGCACTATTTGATTAATTCTCCTGAAGATTATATAATATAATTAGTATAAAAACGAAATGAAATATCAGGATGTCTACAATATTACTTGTTAATTTAAAAAGTTTCAATTGAAGATTTAACTGTGTCAAATAAATAAAAGGCTTTAATATTAGAACATTTTTCATACAATCATGTTTTGGTACATTACCAGTTTTCTAGATGAAATTAAAGTTAGAGAAGTCAAGTTTTTAAATTACTCGAGCTTTATCACACTATAAATTTTTTTTTCTTTTTTTATATTTTTCTTTTTATCATATCATATGTAAGTATTGTACACTTTACTTTTTAGCAAATTTAAACTTTTCATTTTTAACCTCATCGTAATTTATCGTATGAGTTGAACCAAAATATTTACTTTATTACTCTTTTATTCCAAACTTTTGTTTTAATAAAGTTTAAACTAAAACTTTATTTTATTAAGTTTATCCTTTGAATTTTATGGTATTAAGTTATGTATTTTACTCCAATGCTGTTGGGCAAACATGTAAAAAGCCAAACATAGCTGTTTAAAGAGATAAAATTTTTTATTGATATTAAAGCATTCACTTAGCATCACATAATATGCTATGAAATTTTATTTCTTTTATGGAAAGAAAAGGACAATTATGAATTGTCTTCCTTTCTTTATTATATATTGTATTAAGATGGAAATATTACTATAATTAACCGCTTTTGCAGTATTATTTATAATTCAGAAACATTTAATAATTAAAAGTAATAATTACGGCTTCAAATTCCTTATTGTTCTAAAGTAATGTATTCTGTAATTACTTTTCCAAAGTATTTCATTGAAAAACGATTATTTCCATCCTTTTAAAAGAATTTTTAGTCAAAAATTATTTTTTACCAAATTTAAATATTTTACTTAATTTCTTCAATTACACAAATGGCGATATATTCAGCTATTTAAATACCATGAAAGTCAGGATTTTATCAATTCATAGCCTGTAAGATATTTTAAAAAGCTCTTAAAATAAAATTGATAATTAAGATTCATTTCACATTAAAAAGTGTCAATTTCATATTACTATGGAATAAAATATCCACAGTGGTATTGTCGAAGTAGTTAAAGATAGATTATTGTCATAGATAAAATTACAAACTCTACATGTGTTAAACAAGGATTAGTTAAGATATATCAGTTATTGTACTGGTATTCCAATTCTCTTGCAATAGACATATTAGAACAAGATTCAGAATAAAATGCATTTAAAAATTTTTGTTAAAGTTAATGTTCTTATTTTGAGAGTAAGAAACTGAATTGAAATTATATGAATTAGGTGTACCGAAAATTTTGTCCATTCCTATTACAAATCAGTTATAATATATATATACTTTGGAGATGGTGGAAAGGCTTGATTTAATTCCGTAAACCATATTCGGAATTTGGATTTGTGTGGATGTATTCGAAATGGATGCCAAGTGAGAAAAACTTAAATGTTTGAATCATATACACATCTCTACTTGCACCCAATAAATCCGAACCCTTCTTCGACCATATAAAAACTGGGAATTAAAATTGGATTATCTATGGAAACATAATAAGGAAACGGCCATATTGTGAGCCCGGAAAAACCTTATTTCTTCATCTTTAAGCAGAATTTGAGCCTGAACAAGAGAATGTTGCGTATATAGTGAGACATTTGAAAATCAATACATTCTGAGCTGTTGAAACCAAATGAATGGCTAAATATGGAGAGTTATTGTCAGTTATAAACAGCACTCCAAGGAAAATGGTCGATGATGTTCAATAGGAAAGACATCATACTGCTTCATGACAATGTCAGGCCACATACTGATTTGGGGACACGTCAGAAATTCGAAGAACTAAGCTGGTAAATTCCATCACATCGACCACTCTCTAGATCTATCACATCCCGATACATTACTTGTTTCTTTTAAAACAATTTTGCAGAACAAAAAATTCAAGACCAAATAAGATATTAGACAATCAATGTTTCAGCTTTTGGCCGCTAGAGATAATAAGTGATTCAAAAATTGTATATACAAATTGTGATCACAATGACAAGAAGTCATAAATAATTATGACATTTGTATTGTATGATGACAATTGGATTTAATAAAATTTATAATTAGCATGAGTTCAGAAGTGAAATTCGATCCATACTAAAAGCCAGTACTTTGAATATGGCACAAATAATTTCATCAGATCTTTATTTTTAAACGATGTAGAGATTAAAGTTTCAAAGAACATTGGATTTAAATGTAAGTAGTAAAAACATTTTTAAATTTGGAGAGAATGCATGTTTTTCAATATGATGTATTTAGCATCTAGGACTGTTCTATGCTTGCACATGTCTGTTAAAGATGTAATGTAAATATCATAAGCACTTGGATACTTTGTTCCCTTTTTCAGAAATATACCAATGTGAAAGGAAATCAGATCTGCACATGCTCTTTAAGATTATGGTCACGCAAGCCAACTGAATGATCAATACGAATGTTATTTATGAACGAGTATTTTTGTAAAGCATTAATGCCAGTACATAAAGTACATTAGAGTATTATGATACTATATATATATATATATTGCATGGTTTTTTCTGAAATGGATGCAAAGCAAAATTTTACCTATATCATAAAGTTCTATGTAAAATCTTATTTGATTTGAAAAGCCAAAATGCTATTGAAAAGACAAAAAGCAGAAGAAAGATATCAAGTGTTAAACAAAAAACTTTTCTTATCACAAATAGATTTTACCACCAAACAGCGTAGAAAACTCCTTTTAAATAATGTAGACATGAAATGGTAGAAAAGAAAAGCTTTTTCCCCTTTTATTTAAAGACAGCCTTTTTTCATTCAAGAAGAATAGCATGCATTCGTGAGCTTGTTTTACGTTTTATCAGTGAATAGCTTGACAGTATAAATAAGATCAGTAAAAGAAACATTTTTATTTTTATTGTTGAATTTGTCTCCCAGTGGTTGCTTCGGTAGATGAAAAGTGACACATGACGAGATTAGAAAATGTTCTTTGATCTTTGCAAATTCAAACATTTTACGCTCGAAAATAACTGCGACAGCAAGATAATGTTATGAAAACATTACTTTTTTAAATACATCTATGTTACTTGAAATAAATTAATTTAAAATAGTTTTTAAAGTTAGAACCAAATACCTAGATTATTCGAACTAATTAAGATATTAAAAATGGCTAATTTATAATTACAAATGTTCTTCCCTAGTGAATAAATACCAATTTAGATATATAAAAAGTTAGAACAAAAAGAATTAGTGACCACTTTTTAAAAAATATGTAAAATATTATTTACAAATGGACAAATATCATTTAAAAATTACAAGCAAGAAGCTTATTTCCAAGAATTTTTTATTTTACTTTTGATTGATCAGATTTATTACAATTCTTCTTAAAATATAACAATATTTGAACGATTATGTTGTACTTAAGATTAGTGATACGCTACAACTTCAACACCATCAAGTATGCGGAATTAGAATTGTGAAATAAGACTCATTGTAACTTCAAAATTGGAATTTATATAAGCTAAAGAATAAATTAAGTAGAATTTATAGTATCATGAAATATATATCATTATGCTATTCTTAAAAAAATAAAAAAATATTAGGAAGCTGCTTAAGTTTTTATTCAGACAAAATTATCTTCATTCACAAAGAACTTACAAGAAATCTGAAAATTTCTTGTACTTGCCCTTATTTTTTATAAACAAAATTAGCTTCATTCACGAAAAGCTTATAAGAAATCTGAAAAATCTCTAATATTTGCTCCTATTTTTTATTAGTCATAACATAATTGGTATTCATTATGGCTATGAATGAGTCTGTAAAACAATTATTTTTTGTACTAAAATATTATTATCAATGCAAAATAATCATTGAATTTAGAATTACACATGAGTTTCAGACGTTATTAATGCACTCATTAAAATGTTTTGCATTGGGTAGTATTCTTTAGCATTTTTTCAGAGAAGTTATTTGATTAGGACTGCTAACATGTTCCTTCTGCATAATAAGATCTACTACTTTAGCTTAATTAATGATTCTATAGCCTTAACCACCAGTAGTTGGATAGGTGCAGAGCTACAGAATCATCATTTTATCATTCCTCATAATGTAAAAAAAGTGAGAATTAGATCTGGGAAATTTTCAATAGAGTACATTCATTACATAAAGTTATCATTTCCTTCACTTTACCTCATGTGTGGGTTTACTTGCAGGGTTATTAAAAATCTTGGCCAATCAAGAAGTCGTTTTCCGTTAATCAACTTATTAATAATGAGTAAAATTTTATATGCTATAAGTAGATAGAAATTATTCAGGTATTGTAATATTATATGCTGTATATATAAATCAAACTTTTAATACAAGAAACTAACTATATATCAAGTTCTATAACAATATGTTCATAGCAACAACACATAAAAACAAACAATATTTCAAAAGCTACTTGTAATTGATCCCTTAATCCCAACGGCTTTTTAGTTAAATGAAATAAACATCACTATTACTCGTTTCTTTATAGGTTATAAAGATTCTTGAAGCTAAATATTTCTAAAATCTATACTTTAAATTAACAAGCAAATCTTATATTTTAAAACCCATGCCAATCAAATTTGCTACAATTATCTGTAGTATTTTCAACTAATCAAACTTCCTTAAAAAAAAACTTTTTTTAGTTACAAATATTCAGTAAATAACCCTTTATATAATAAAAGTGAATGCAATATAGAAATTGATACAAATATTTTGGTTAATTTCTCAGGTCTCCAAATGATTAAAAATACATGTTTTCCGAAGTTCACTAAAGAAAATGAGACTAAGGTTTTCATCGGTTGGGTGGATGGATGAAAACTTATAGTTTATATAAATGATAAAAGCAAAGTTATATAAATTTTTGTAAATATGTTAGCTATCACTTTTTTGGGGCAGAAAAGAATATGTAGGTATGAGTGAGAGAAAAATATGGAAACATAAAACTTTCCTAAGTACGCGTGTAAGTTTTGTTGATTTTCAACTTTTGTTAGCAGATTCGTTGACAACAGTAAACAGTGTCCCGCAATGTCTGAAAGAAGTCGTTTGCTTAATTCATTAAGGTTTTGATCTGTCAGTTGGATGGATGGAAATAAAGATGTCACAGACAGATTCTGTTATGAGCTTTTATGCGTCTTGCAGCGTGGTCCACCGTTTCTGGAATTAATGCAAAGCAACAGCTTCTGTGTCCAGAGTAAATGCTCTTGGCAGACCACGAGCCACAATACCTGTAGAAGACCAATTTATAGATCTTTCGGAAGGAAGGAGAAGAACCATTTGTTGCAGATTTTTCTGTGGTATCAAGCAGCAGAGTTTTGAAGAATAGTACGGTGAAAAGGTGTCTTCACCACCAGGTCTCTACGCAAGGCGACCATTTGTGTCTGCCCCTCTCACTGGACCAAACAGAAGGATCGGCTTATCTTGGGTTAGAAAATAAATTTCTTGGACCAGACAGCAATGAGCTTCAGTAGTTTTTACAGGCGACTTCACACGAGAGAATGATTCAGGATGTATGCTGATATGGAGGGTAAAAAAGCATCAGATACCATGAATCGAAAACTATGGAAAGACACAGTTACTATGATTGTGAAATAATGGCTGGGCAAAGATCTCACTCGATGGTCACACTGACCTGCATGTATTCCAAGGAGGAACTGGTGTGAGATATCGGGATGAGATCATTGATCAATTTATCTATCCATATGCTCGGGCAATTGACAATGATTTCATTCTGATGGATGATAACGCATGACTTCATCAAGTTGTAGTTGTTGAGGAATATATTGCGAGTCATGGATCAAAACGAATGGAATGGCCAGCTTGACCTTCAGACCTGAAGCATCTGTGGGATTCTCTTAGTAGTTAGGTTGCTACTTGAAGTTCTCCTTCAAGGTCTGTTGGAAAACAGCTGATTCCATGCCTGGTATTCACTTTTCGTTTCTGTCTCTTTTTTAAACTTAATTTTGTTATGTTTTCTGTGACATTTTACCACATAAATCTGTGATTATTTTTTTTTAAGAATGAAGTTTACCAGCTAGATTGGTTTTGTTGCAAACTACTTATGTTTATTTCTAATGCAAACTTCTATACTGCAATTAATATACATTTGTTTTGTGCAAATATCATCCAGTTTTGTTGTTTCTATATTTGCATATTAATTCCTAAAAACCGGTTGCTCCTTAAATTTTGAAGTCCTACATAGTTAATTCAAACTATGTAATTAAGAATAATCTATGACATAAAATGAAATCAGAGTCACACATTGAATATTTTTAGTATGTAACGACGAACCATATTCAGCTGATGCTTAATTACTAATGAAAAATTTATTAGTAAGAATTAATAGTATTTTCAGAATCCTTTTTCATTTTGTACCTAGTGTTTTTATTGTATTCTTTTAATTAATCAAAAATTTAAAAATAATAATAACAATAAGTTACTATTTATTAAAAGTTTTAAGAATGGGAAACAATATTTTAATTTTTAACACTATTTAATTTATATTGACGACTTCTAAGTAACTGGCTGATGAACAAAAGTACGTAATTAATTAAAACACAAATACAAGTATATATAAAATTTGATTGATCTTTTATTTGATGCGACTACTTTTTAAATGTATGATAAATTGTTTTGCAGTAATATGAAATGAAATATTTTGTGAAAATAAATTTAATAAACATAGTGATATTTATTGGTACTGTAGTCTTTTGCGGTCGCTTTTAAATTCAGCACATTTATTTTAAAAATATTTTTATTGATTATAATTTTGTTTCTTTTTATGTTTTATATTCTGTCAATATTACCATTGAAGTTTGAAGAGAAATTTTTTTTTGCCTAGTAAACAACTCACAAATACAAAAGTATGTATCTCGAGTCAATATTTGCTTGTTTTTTACATTAGAAGAAATATATCCTACTTGCTTTGTACTGTTTTAAGACGCATTAAATTGTTTTAATGGTTTCCATACATTTCATTATTTGACTTTGCTGTTTTGCTAAGGACACAGTGGAAAAGTGTTTTAAAAATAAATTAAATATAGAGTTTTTATGCAGTTGAATGAATCATAAAAATAAGTAATTTTTTTTATTTAATTCTGAAATAAAAGGTAACAGATTATACAAAAAAGAATCCCTTTCAAAAACATTTTGAGGTTCTTAAGGTTTTCTATCCATGATTTAACAGTTTGTTCCACCGATTGTTGTTCATGATTGATTGAAGGAATGATCTCTTCATTCATTACTTTATCAATGCATTTCCTGCATCAAAGATTTCTATTTAATTATCACTTCCCAAATTGAATAAATTATTTATTCCCATAAATTTCTTCAAATTACGCAGTTTTACCCATTTGTTTCTCTAGCACTTTTGAATTAATTAAAAAAATATTTATTGCATTGGAATCTAACGTTACTTGATACATTAATTCAAGAAAACAGAACTTGACAAAGTAGAAATAATAATCCCTCCATTATACACTCATGTATATGTCTTTTTTTAAAACCAAAATTAGCTTAAGTAGACTACATGTGGCTTTGTTCATATCAATGTTTTAGTTGAAAGCTCCATTGTAGTTATGCATATATTTTTAATAAATGTGAAGGAAAAGACACAAAAATAGTATTCATAAAACATTCATAACATACTCTGCATTCTTTTTGGTAAGCAACCTAAATTTATTTGTTCTTAGTGGTTTAGTGACAGAATCATGTTGTCCTGAGTGTAGGGGTTCATGTGCGATCCCAGCAACAATTGTACTGAAAAAGATAAAAAAAAAATACTTCTGTCCTTTCAATACATGCGCCTGTAAGGGTGCTTTGAAACCATGTAATGGACAGCATAACGACCAAAAGCTGTTGTAAGGCATTTTAAATCCACAGGATAAATTGACTTACGGTAGACATTGCATAAAAAGTGGGCAGTATTAACATATTTCAATGGAGCGGAATAAACTCGGTAAATTCCCAAGCCCTCACCCAGATAGGTGTGTATATGGAAGACAATAGCGAAACACACATTTCCCTTTGTTCAACTGTAAATAGTATCGAAAATTGTAAATTTTACTTTTAAGTGTGCTATCATCCTACCTAGGCACTTTAATTTGCCATAAGAAATAAAAAATATTATTTGCCAAGTAAATCAATCACTCATTATTATCCTTATGAAAATATAACTCAGTATTTATACTAATTATTACAAAACCTATTTTGTTAATCGTATTATACATAGAGCTATAAGTGTCTGGTATACATTAAAACGGAACTACCACATGAAAACGCCTTTATCCTAAATTCATGTCATACTTATGAAAGTCACTTCACTTGATTTCCTATTTCCTTTCCAAACTTGCTTGTAGAATGAGATGGATTTGTTACTCAAGCATGGCTTCTAAGTAAATGATAATTATTTCATTAGACCTTAAAAATTATTATCAAAAGCCGTTAAGCTTTCATAAAAATTATTTGAAAAGAAAATTTGTTGTAGGATGCTCATATCAATAATTGTAATTGATAAACAGGATAAAAGATTGATTGGAGATTATTTTGAGCATGTCATTAAGCATCTGCATGTTCCAGTTGCGAATTTCATATGAAATGATAAAAAAAATTGAATTATCAACTTTGACACAACATAGTCAACAACCTAAAGGACTAAACTTTCAAAGCATTTTCATGTACACAACTTAAATGGCCATACAGGAAATATTTTCATATATAATGAGCTATATCCACGTGTCACAAAGACCCTCCCTCCTCGTTGCGACACGTGGATGCTTGATTAATTCCAGGAACTAAGCAGACAGACGTACATGAAGAAATGCAACATCTGTCTTCCATTTTTAAATAGTGTCTGAAATTGAACCCGGTACCTTTAATTCTGAAGAACGTTATCTAACTATTAGGTTTCTATGACTACATAAACGCATCTTACAAATATATAAATGGAAAAAGCAATTCCTGATACATATTTCTTGGTGAAATAATTTCAATCTGAGAATAGTTAAAATGTGTTAATGACCTTAGTAAAAAAACATTTACTACATTTTTTGTAATTTTTTACCTTTCGAAAAGTTACCATCTGATTAAAATCGTTAGAAACATTTTTGGAATAAAGCATTCACATTTTATTTTAAAATTTACATAAGAGCGAAAATTCATTTACAAGGCAAACATTCAATTTGTACACGCTATTTGTAAAGCCAGAAGGATTCCAGTGAGAATTAAGGCCGAAATAGGAAAACTAACATATTCCTTCGTAGAGCAGAGAACACGCATTTACCTTCTGTCTCGCAGATTCTTTTTCCAGATGTATGGAATATTTCTTTCCTCCGGGACAAAACAGGGAGCAGAAAATCCATTAAAGTAGTCCAATATGTGAAACGACAGTAAACAAGAAATATAAAGGAATAGAGATTCTTTTCCTCCTTTTCGCGTATTTTAAAGACAGTCGTCTTTACCAAAATTCGAAGAGAAAAGCACGCATTCCAAAATTTATTTTACGTTTTAGTAAAGAATAGTTTGACGGCATAATGAAAATCTGGTAAAAAGCTTTCCTTTTCTTTTTGCAGCTCAAATTTTATAGCAACGTTTCTCTCAAATGAAAAGCGATATTTTGTAAAATCTTGGAAATATTGCCCATGCTTTTCTCACCTATTCAAGAATTTAAAGAAGAAAGGGATAAGTGTATCGCCCAAAGAACGCATTCAAAATAGCATTATATCTTGTTATGCATTTCCCGAATAAATTTAAAGCAGCAATAAATTTAAATGTAAGGAATTTTTTAAAACAATTCCTAGTTTTTGAATTCTATCAAAAGGAATTTAAAATCATAGTTATTTGATGGGTTGTCAAGATATTTAATTTTGTAATCTTAAAATAATAATTTATTTCAAATAAACATTCGATTGAACTGTTCAGTGTAGAAACCAGATAAGTTATATTGATGACGTTTTCGGGGAAATTAAAAGATGGAATAATTTATAGATAATAGTTTAAGCATAATTTTTAAGGAAATTGATATTTATCCTTTGTAATACGTAGTCTACGGTTCAATAATTGTAAACTTTTGCATGTTTTATATAACATACATTCGATAATATTGATTTTCAAAACTTTTCATAGGCTGTAAACTATATTCCCTTAGCATTAGACTGAAAAGTTTCGAGTACTCATCTCAAAGGTATATACATATACCAATGCACATTAGCTTTGGACTGTAGGTTAAAGGTTTAACGTTAGGTTAAATTAAGGTTTGGAATATTCGCCTATTATCAAGCGCCTTGTAATTTTGAACCACGATCAGGTGATGAGCTCTGGCATATCACGCCATACCAACTTTAGATGTCACATATTAAAATAGACACATCTTTAACTCATGAAGCTGACTCGTCAGCATCTCAGAGAGAAAGAATGTGTTCACCCTATCAATCACTTGTCTCCGTAATGAGGCTTCACTTTGATGATATTAAAAAAAGGGCTCTGAGGTGTGTATGCAGAGAAAAAAAATGCAGCAACCATAATTCAATTAGAACTACTTAGATACAGCTTTTTTACCAAATTTTAATTTTATATATTACTTTTTACAATATTTCAATTTTAAATATGCAATCAAATTATATTATTTTATTTGCTGTATTTATCAGAGATGTTGAGAATAACATCTAGTGTACTTTTATTTATCTGTTAGCGAAATATATTTCTTTATTATGTCTGATTATATAACTAAATATTATTTTATCAGGTAAAAAGAATTATATTTAGTATGTTTTGAATGGTATAAATTTAATCATGGGATATTTCGATTTATTATCAGCGAATAAGAACAGCGTACATATATGCTACTAAAACAATTAGGATATTTTCAATAGTTTAAATATATTTAATTCAATATATTCTGGGTGTTTCATCTATTCTGCAATATAATCTGAGTATTTTAAAGAAGAAATTGCAATATTTCAGGAGGAATACGGTACATTGAGATGATTAAAGGTTACATTAAAATTCCAAGCTGGAAAACCTTCTTTTATCTGGTACAGACATTAGAAAAGATGCAAATATTCTGAACATGGTTGCTTCAAAGTATGGAACATACTTGACAACATCGACCAGGTGGATATTTGGCTCAAGTTTGCGAGAGTAGATAAATGGTACATAGCGCCAAGTTTTTGTAAAGAATGTTAACATGATGGTCATATTAACAGATAAAAGCTGTTTCAGAGGATTTTAACAACAGTGTTTTGAGGTTACGTATTTTACATACGTGAAACTTATCAGCACTTATTGTATAGATGATAGATATTCACAAAATAGTACTGCAATTTCTATCATCCATTATTCAAGTATAACCAAATCTAGGAATTTCCACTGCGAGCAGGTGCTCTGAAGTAGGCTATGTTGAAGTTAAAGCGGTAAATGCAAATTTCTTAGGCTCTACTATAAAGATGAGTCTTTGTCAAAAAAAAAATGTTCACGCCTGTAGGGAGCTGATCATCTGCTTCCACTACATACGTTTCAGTATTTCAATCCTTTTATTTGGCTGAGAACTCTGTTGTAAGAAAACTTAATTTTATAAAAGTAAGTTTTTGTGATTAAAATTTAATCATTTATGCTTTTCATCTATTATGTATTGTTAATAAAGTTTTGCTCCTCTGCACAGAAGTTTCAATTTGCATGCAGGTGGTTTTAAAGTAATGGGTACATGAACTCTCATAGAGCTGACATACCTCTGGGATACAGGACCGCAATGTAATCTGTCAAATAACGCTGCTTAAGGTTCCTAGGCTTACAAATATCCATAAAGGCAAAATACAAGCATACCAGCTTTCAATCTTTGCACCAGTCGTTATCAAAATAATAGTTTATTTCATAAGGTCACAAAGTCATAATAGAAATTATAATAAAAGTTATAATAAAATCTTATTTTAAATTCATGGCATAAAGTTATTTCTGATTTACAATATTTTTACAATTAAAAAGTGATCTGTTAGAACTCATTCATAATCTTCGATCTATGTGATAGTAAATATAAAATATCCTCTTACTTATTACAAATCCAAGAATTATGATTATAAAATGAAAATATTTTAATTTTTACCAAATCAAGAATTATTACTTTGACAGGCTTTTCACTTGAAAGAATTGCATTGCATAACGCTTTTCTATCAATGTGAGGAAAGGTTGGAATGAACTTTTTCAGAATGTCAAAAATCAATGAATAACAGCTCTTTGGAATTGTAAAGCATATTTTTTAGGATGCGTATTACAATGTATCTTAAAACTGTCTCAAACCTTTTGTGTTATATAGCGTGAGATAAATACAAAATTTAGGTATAACATACTTACTCTTATGGAATCTCTATGTTGGTTTGCATAATGCAAACCAAATACAAACATGGAGATTCTATAGAGACGATACGAATTAATTTATTTGCTTCATTATCTATTTTTTGCAATATAGCTGTTGAAAATTACCTATCCAAGAAAAATGTAAAAGTTTATTTTTGAATGCTTAAAAGATTTGCAAAGCCATTTTCGTTTAAAATTATATCATATATTTTGTCTCTCAACAATTATTCAAAAGACATTAAATCATTATTAAGTCTAACATGATTTAATATCCTTCCCAGTATAATGCACTGATTGTGTTGTTGGTAAATAGCTACAGAGGGAATCATCAATAAAAACGGAGACGATACATAAATGTCACAATCGCTTTTTCCTCCCATTGATTTCAAAATGCGCATCATTGAATGGGAAGCTATCTAAAAAGAAAGATTGGCGAAAATCTGAGGAATAAAAAAAGAACCCGAGGCTCTCAGTTCACTCGGACAAAAGGAAAGTAAACGGCAGAGAGGATTTATTCTTCAAAGAAAAACATGTAATACGAGAGAAGACGGGACTTCCATTTTATGTTTCTTTTACCACCGCTTTATAGAGAGCTTTTTTCCTTTTAATCCTCTAAAATAAAGACAAATAGAGAATCGGTACACAAAACTAATTCTGAAATCTAAGATCTTCTTTGATCACCTTTTCTCAATTTGTTGATTTTAGAGAAAAAGATTTTTAAAGACTAGATTTGATGAATAAAAAAGCATTCAGCATAGAAATAAAAATAATCCTCTTCATTTTCTTTATATTTATATGTAGCTAATTACAACTTATACTGTAATTATTTATTATTTATTATAATTCCCAAAAGAATAAATTATTATTTTATTTTTTTAAACGATATTCACTATTATTATGGAAAATATCATAAAATTGATTATTTTATAGCTTTCTCATTATGAATTCAAGTCCTTTCGAAATATTAAAAATCAGCTGAAACAAATTATTTTTGCGGTTTTAGATTCAAAATTTATTTTATTCCTGATTGTTTTTATTATTAAGAAGGAAATAAAAAATAGAATAGATCCACTTCTTGTAAACTAAAGAAGTGGATAAGTAAAAGAAGAAGAAAATTATTTTTATGGGATATTTACTTCTTCACCGACTCAAATCTCTCTGAAGAATAGTTTCTTAAGGTCTATAAAGTGATTTACAAACATTCCTGCTTAATAGCTATAAAGCGACTCTTTTCACAGAATCTATATTACAATATTCAAGGCTTAATTTCTCTAGCAGTATTAATAAGTGTTTGCAAGAAAATGCCCTTTGACCAAAATTATTAAATGCATTTAGATGCATATTTTGAAAAAAAAGTCATTTTGAACACTTACAGTTTTCTGATGATTTTTCATTCAAACAAAACTCCTCTTAACTGAAGACAGTTAATTCATCTTCTTTTGGCATGCCATCACCAAGATAATTGTATTCCGTGGAATGAAGGTAGGCTTCCTTCATTTTTAACTATTTTACTCCCAAGAAAAGATAGTAAGGTTAACAGATAACATATATAATCCACTATACAATCATAAATACCTTTTACTTTTAGAAATGATTGAGTATTTTTTGTTTTTAAGAATAAAATTCAAATATATACCTTTTCAATATTTGATTTTTTATATGGTTTCAAATTTTTCAACACTTGGTTTTTTGCAAAATTTAATTTTTAACTACTTTAATATTTTGTGCAATAATTATGTAAAAATATATATAGTGATAATTCAATATTTATTCTTTAAAATATCAAAGTATTTAAAAAAATAAATAATTCTAACTGTACTTGTACAATAATAAAAAAAATTTGTTGAATTATAATAGTAAAAAATATATACTTAATTTTTATTTAAGAATTATTAGAATGTTATTCTAATTTTCACTAAGTATACACATTATTTTCTATTTCATATTTATATGAAATGACAAATATTTTATAAATAAAAAATTGCAGACATGAACAAATATAAAATAGGAGTTTTATATATTTTAAAAATGTATTTTAATTATTTAACTTCTTGTGGCATTTACAATTAAATTATCTCAGATATTCATGTTATATTATGAAAATAAACATTGTTATAAGTTATGGAATTTTCCTTTTCTCCTTACGATTCTTATTAGTTTATATTATTATTTAGTTGAAGGTAAATTTGTATTCGATATATTTTGCTTAGACTTAATTTTTTTTCAATTTATAAGCAAATATCAAAGGTGAATTTATAATCAATAAAAGTATATGTATTTTTGATGGAAATTAAAATTCTTTATCATTTTGTAAAGTAATGCTACTTACTGCACCTATCATAAAAACTATTGCGATTATGTGTGCGTGCTAATGTGAAAGGAATTCTTTAATTTTTTTCTGAAAGTTAGTTACATGAGGTAGGCATGTAACTATCATTCTAAATTTGCACATGCAATCAAAATTTATAATGTCTTTTTTCTTTATGAAGTTTTTGCTCACGATTTTTTATATTTCATTAAAACAACTTCAGATTTTATGAAACTTTATTCATGATTAGAATCAAAACTTAAACTTCAATAACTAATCAAATAATTGCTAAAATTTCAATTTAACATCAATATATACTTCCAAATAATGTATGAATAGTTAAAAGAAACTGCTTACAATTTATAAAATATTTAAAATATTAATTTCTCATTTTGAATGAAATAACATTTTAACTCTTACATTCTTAAATATTTGTTGCAGTATGTTTAAAATTGTTGATACATTTTCCAATTTTCAGGATTTAGAAATATTTTGATATTTTTAAACTTAAGATCTTTTGCAGTTTTAAAATTTAATGATAATTTATTCCAATAATGTACACTGTAACTGCGATCATTTAAAATATAATATCGGATACATCCCATTTCATATATAACTGTACAGAGATCTTATTTAAATAAAATGGCGTGTTTCCTTTCACATGCAATTGCAAGCAATCTCGAACAATGAAGAATACCCTGAAAAATATTCATATATCAATTCTTTCTTCTTTTTCAAGTAACTATTCATGCTTCTTATTCAAGTAGTTTCAGCTTCAAAATTTTGAAATTTGCTACATTTTCTCTTTGTCATTTAATGCTCATTTTTTAGAATTATTATTCTGACTTTAAGCCCTGCAGTTACAGTGAGTTTGTGTTTCTTGAATACCTGCGCTGCCTTGTAATTTATTAAAATCTTGTTTTTAATATGCATAAAATCACTCATTGTAATTATATAAAAGTTTTTTTGAATTTGTCGTTTTATTTTAGTAAGTTTATATTACAAATAGATGCTTTCATAAAACTCAAATAAATAGCAATTTTTTATACACAAATCATTAAAATTGAAAGCAGTAATTTTTGTTAAAGAAACACCGCACGCATTCTTACTACATTTTCTTACTACATTACATTTTCCGCACGCATTCTTACTACTTGTGAAAATGCATTTGAATATGACATGAGTCACTTTTTGAATTCCTATAGAAACACAGATTTTAGATCTAATGTTTGGAGAAATTTCCATTGGAGATCTAAATTGGAGATCTAATGTTTGGACAAATAAGCACCAGATGAAATTTATGATTTTTTTTAACGCTCTAGTATCTTAGAACGTAAAAGAACAACATCAATATTTTCAATTAGTAATTGATTTCAACATATCACATTTTTTTATAGATCATTTAAAAAATTTTGAAACTAAAGCACGTTTTTATTGCTGATATTTCTTGATACTTACTCACAAGAACATCAGTATCTTGGACAAATATCTTTCTGATGAAAAATTATTTCATTGAAACAGTTACTTGGATGAAAAGTTCAAGAATTTACATATTTCTTTTATTTTCTTCAATAATTACTACATTTAATATATTTTACCCGAAATTTTGGAAAACTTACTACATCCTCCAAAGCATTATTGTATTAACATCTTCTTTTTGATTATCTTTACGGATCTTAAAAACTCTTAAGAGTATATGGAAACTATTTGCAACCATTTGTTATAAAGATTGTAACTGCTAAATTGGAACCAAAAAGTCACTTTCTCTCTTGAATATGTTTAGAATTTTGAGACTACTTATTTAATACAGTTTTGTTCTTGAAGAAAAAATGATCTTTTGTAAGCATTCATTATAAATTTTTACATTCTATTTTCCTAATGAGACATGCATTGCTTTTCGAATAAAAATAATTCCAGTAAGCTTTTGTAATTTTGAACAAAAACCTCCCAAATATTACTGAAAAATACAGTATTTAAGAAATTCCTGCAGAATATATTGTATTAACAATGCAATCTCAAAACTTAAAAGGGGCATAATGCAACATTAGATATAAATTAATGCATCATCTTTATGAAATAAAAAGCGTTATTAAATCAACATGATGATTTACAATATAGAGTTATAGATTTAAAGAAGTACTCGTGTTTCTTTTATGTTATCCACATCGATAATATGAATATAGCAATACTTTTTCTCGTCACACATCATTTATTTAATATATCTGTATTAAATATGAGTGTTTCGTCTTTTAAATTTATAAAGGCGAAACTTCATTTTTTAAACAAAAATGCATGTACATCCTAATTTTTTTTAATTCGATTCTGCGCAAAGGTTTTGAGTATAAATCATCTAATTCTTTCAACATTTTTATGTTTTTATTTTTGAAAACTCATTTATTGACTTCTGAAATTGTTATACATTTCCATTATATAAAACTTAATAATTCATTAATCTATCGTATTATCATCATTATCATTCATTTATTTGTATTTGCAAATATTTTATTATCAATCAGAAAAATAAACCCCATTAATTATCAAGAATTTATTTAATGATAATTACTGTCATAATCGAGTTTTCGTTTGTAATAGTCATAACAAAGGCTCACAAAGTTAATATATTTAAATTGCAGTAATAAAAAGTTTTCTGTTTCAACAGTTTTTAGTTATATTTTAAATTAAAATTTCTAATACCTTTTAAATTGTTTAAAATTTTTATAAAGCGATTCTTGTTAAATAAAAAAATTTAAATTTTTAATAGCACTTCTACATAATCAATAAGTTTTAATTCAAGAAAAGGAACCATTCACAGACAGCAGAATTTCTAAAACAGAAAAATTAGTGAAATACGAAATACTCTTTTTTTATTTACAGTACTGCTATCCTTTCACATTTTTATTGACTTGATATTCAATTTGTCAGGTGGGTTAAATTGATTTTTGTATTAATTTCCCTAAATTATTTCAAGAAATCGATGATGATAACATTATTTTAAAAATGTTTTAAAAATTACATGACATTTTGTCGTTGTTGGTGTTATTAATCTCAGATTGGTAGCAAAGCTTGTGGCACTCTCCAAAAATCCAAAAATAACAAAATGTCTAAAATCATTAAAAGGCCCTGAAGGACCTGATTCTTTTTAAAATCAGAGCAAACTAAAGTAAGGGCCGGGATCACAATGTCAGCCCTACATCAAGGGCATTCAAGGTAGATGTTCTGCCCTTGTTGGAAAGTGAGTGATCTGACGTGGCCAATCATGAAACGCGAGAAAGCCGAAAACACCCGCCCGGGCTTCTTCCAATGTACCACAAGTGATTGAGAGTAATCCTTCTAAGTCTGTTTAATTCCATCTTCCTAAAGAAAAGATCTATATGAGAGCCTGACAACAGTTCACCGCCACTTTAGCAGCAGTCTTAGTAGGTAGTGGGCCCTTTTATTTCCTTCGAACCCAACATGAGATGGCATCCATTGAAAAAAGGATACAGTGACCAAAAGAAAACCGTATGAGAAGATCTAAAATGTCTAGGCTTGTCTTGTACTTTTCCTTCTATCAATAAATTCTAAAACAGAGTTTAGATCATTTTGGAAGAACCATAAGACCAACTATTGTCTATATTTATCCCTAGAAAATTCAAAATAAACCCAACAAATGTGAAGAGGAATTTTATATAAGCTTAAAATATCTCTCAATATATTTATACTTAAAATATCAATTATATTGTAATTCGCTCTTAAATTTTATGTCTAGGCATGAAATAGTAATTTAAATGCTATTAAAATTCAGAAATTTCATATAAAAAGTAATGATTTTATATATGAATTTATATACCTTAGTTAAAATTCATTAAAAGAATTTTAGCTAAGGTTTATAAATTTATTCAAAAATGTAAATTATAGAATAAAAAAAGATAATTGCTCATTAAATCGTTATAAAATTGTTAATTTTATAGTAAGTTAACAACTTTAATAAGTTGCTAATGTTTACTATATAATGAATGTAAAATAATTCTATCAACAAATTTCTTTTTTAATTATATGGTACTTTCATAAAATTCAGGACTTCAAAGTTTCTTACTATAAAAGGAGAGAGATTCAAAAATTTTGAGGATCAAAACCCTGAAGAACTTTTACGTTATCAATGACGAAGAAAAAGCAGCAACGCCGTTCTGATTTCCGTCCCTGGTTACCATGACGACGGCAGTCTTCTCTCTTGCATTATCATCTCGAGATTTTACTCAATTTCTCTCTTTAGAAGGGATGAAAGGGTTTCACTATTAAAAAATAAGTGCACAATTGTGCGTGCGTTCTTTTTAAAGAATATATCTTGCTTGGAATTATTATTTCTATTGTTATTAATATCTTGGGTTAAAATTTTTTTCAAAAATAATTACCTCAATTTTCCAAAAAGTTAAAAAATAAATTCAGCTGAATAGGAATCTTTTAACTAAGCGAGTTAATTAAATAGGAATTTTGTAGCATTTGCTTTATATTTTATGTACTTTATAGATATTTTTAATTTAATATGCTTAATATATTAGTGTGCAAATTTAATGTGTATAATATCTTAATATTTTTATTGATGCTTATTTCGATTCACCAAAATTGAGTGCATGAGATTTTTTATAAGTGCATGGGCTTATGTTTAAGTTCAGTTTTAGATGGCTTTCAAGATATAATAATACTTTATATCATTAAATATTATAACTTTCAATTGTATTTATCAATTTAAACTCTTGCTTTTCAATTAAATTCAAATAAATCAAAATTCTTAATTTTAAATTATTAAATCCATCTATTTCTAAAAAAACATTTTTTAAGGTAAATATAAACGCACAATAAACATTGGAAAAGGAATAAATCCCCAAATAAAAGTAACTTATTCTTTCATATAAAATTTTATAAATGTACTTATTTTATTCCTTTTCTTCATTTAAGAATTGAAGCCGTTTTATTCGAAAATTACAAATTTATGTTAAAGTTACAACTGATTAAATTAGAAAATAATGTAACAATACGTTAAACCCATATAAATAAAGATTACAGGTTAAGTAAAAATAATGTTTTGTAGATGGAAATAAAATAGATCAGAAATTATACATTAATTCAGATTTTTACAATTTATGGGAAAAATTTATTATAATTGTTAAATTTGGAATTAAGATGTGATTTTCTGTGTGTTAATATGTTCGTGATTTCTTTATATACATATTTTTTCTGTATTTTAAAAGATTATTTTCAGTTTAAAAAATTTCGAAAAACTTTTGATTATTTGAGATAATTCAATAATTTGTTTGAGGTAAATTATAGAGATATTCTACAAAAATTATACGAATTCAAAATCATTTTCTTTATACGAAATTTTGTTACAGAATACTGTCAAGCACAAAATAAATCTATGTATATGTATAATGTAATAAATTAAAAATTCAAAAAAATACCGTATGAATTGATATCTTTACAAACATTTTAGTAAGAATAGTTTTCTGGAATGAATGTAACAATTGTAGTTATGGACAATAAACATATGCAGTTTATACTACCTTCAAAATGAAAACAAAATCCACACATGATATTTGCTAGTTTAAAAAAAAATCTCTAACAGTCTCACACAACTAGTTTTTGTAAATGAGGTGGATTTTCTCACTTTGTCACCATTTTGTTAGAGAAATTCAGCTGTTAATCTTGTTAAATGCGTTAACAACGCACTTGGTAAAGCATGATTCATTTAACACTCATTTTTAGAAAAGAATACTGGAAGATATTTAGTATTTCTGATTGTCGTCTGTTATTATAGATTGATGACTTTAACCAGAGCAGTATTTCTGAAGAATCAGGCGTGCATTACTTTTTCAGGGTATTTTTTTTTAATTCAGTATTGTGGAGATGATAAAGATCTATGTATTTATTTCTTGACATGTGTTCTCAGAATTTACCAACTATTATTTAAAAAATACTTAATATTAAATGTTTTTTGATAGAAATAGGAAATGTTCTTTCTTGTTATTCATACAGTGTTTATCAATTCTTTAAAATAGTTATCTATTCTTAGTTATAAAATTTTTAAAGCGTTTAAAGCGTATAAATTTTTTAAAGCGTTTACCAAAACCGAGATTTTCGGAAAAAAGTGCTTCATTGTAAAATGCTAATTTTCTATACAGTTGAAAATTAATATTTAATGTTATTTTTTACTCAAACTTACATTTTTCCTTTACATGTTTATACGTTAATTACCCAATATTTTTCCTTATTAATATTTGTCTTGTTCATTTCTGAGTTTTAAATTGTGACAGTAATAAATTATCCTCAAGTACAAAAACATTTGTTACATGTTACCAAAACATGTAGCACACGCACACACGTTTATGTGTGTGCAAAGAACATGTATTAAAAAGACCTGTAATTATTTGTATTTTATTACAAACAGTTATTTGTAAATAAATTATTATATTATAAAAATAAAGATTTAATTTATTGTTTTCATCACATCTTGAAATAGAGATTTTTCTCCCGATGTCGATTGTTAAAACAAGAGAATACAATGCATTTCCATTATAAAATGTTGAGATAATAAATTATTTTAATTTCTTGCTGAAAATAAGTTTAAGGAAGGAATAAACAAACATTTTTCAAAAAATTATACAAATATGTATGTTTGTTTGTATGTATGTACAAAGGTAGAGACATGTAGGTATTGATATAAAATGCTGCTAAAACTATTTATAAGTTATAACTAACATTTACGCATATTTATATATTTTAATATATGTTATCGTCTACTCAAAATAGTATTAAAAATTCTTATTAACGATTTAATTTTTTTGAATTCTATTTAGTAAATTTATATTTAAAATTGTTTCATTGTTGAAACCTATAAAATTTTTATATCAAAACCATTTTTGTTATAAATTTATTAATTTTGACATCATTTTTTGGCATATAAACTTTAAAACCTTAATTTAATATCAAATAACTCAATTTAAATGCCGCCGGTAACAAATATGTCTTAATAGATTAAATTTCCCATTTTTCTTACACACATTTAAAGCAAATTTATTTCCAAGCTAATTTTAAAGCTTACACGGAAAAGATGATAAGAAAAATTTAGCCAACGAATATTTAGGATTTCGCGTATTCATCAAAAATAAGTACTTTCGAAACTTATCAGAATCGACTACGCAGCATTGTTCATCTAAAGTGCGACACGCAATATTAAAAAAGAAACAATTTTTTTGAAGGTCTTAGCCTTCTAGTGGTAAAAGCCGTCTTCAAAACTGCTTATTAAAGAGGAATTTTTTTTATATAGTTATAAATATGCGTTTTTTCCCTAATTTATTTCAGTAAAAGAAGTTGGCGTCATGTAATTTGCAAATAATGCCGTAAGGCAAAAATCTAAATGCTGTAGCATGAAATTCCTCACAAATGCCTCGGTCAGCAACTTGTTTACGAAGGGTGAACATGATCTAAGTTAATTTCAGCTATAATAAGAGCGAATTTTGTAAATTTGAACTATGTGGGAAAGTTTGCATAAATATATATATTATTAAATATATCTCGTAGGTTTAATTACTCTTATAAAGTGATGCCGCTTCTAACTGTAGGGCAAATGTGAATAAAAACCAAAGTTGTGTAATTCCACATTCTTTCACAGGTAATGTTTTGGATTAGCTATAACCTGATTAGTTAGGCCGTCATTCTCGTTATCGAAAAATAGTGAGTTCGAATCCCAGTTTAACTGAGGATCGGATGTGTTCACTAAATACGGTTAAATAGTTCACTGTCGCAATGTATTCCAAGTGAAGTGATTCATCTGTGTGATGTAATTTAAGAGTGTTAGGGGTCTTCTGCTGGATCACTGCTCGATATATATTATGAAAACCCTCACTAGCCTGCTTCCACTAACTGGTAAAGTCCAATTACGTCCACACAAGTATAAGTAGAAAGAAACTTCGTAGGTACAAGGAAATATGCTGGTGCAACAACAACAAGTAATGTTTTGTATGATGATTTTAAACAATTTCTTACTTTATCGGTGAATATTAATTACGTTTATGAATTGAATAAAACAATTGAATTAAGAGTGAGAAAGAAGAGTTCAGTGTAAAATATTTCACTGCTTAGAAGAATTTGAACGAATCTAGCCTAACATATATCCTTGGAAACTCAAAATATTTTTCTGATTTTCAAAATTTTTCTTGTTTTTTTTAAAAAGAATGACAAGGAGACAAAAATTTGGAACTTTTTGCAATTCTTAAAAATTTGGAGGCAAAACCAGATATTTGATGTGAATGAGAAAAGGAATATTTGTGTGGCGTTGGTAACAGTAATAAAGATTTTCAATTTATCATCAACTTATGAGAAGAGAAAATAACTTTAAAATTGAATTTTGGCCACTCTGAAATCACTTAGTTTAGAGAAATTTGATACAACAAATATAAAATAGTAATAATTGATTATATGAAATATATGCATGGGAAAATTTGATTAAAATTATAGTATTCAAAAGCTACGAGCTCCCACATGAGACGAATTGATGAAGGAATAAAAAAACGTGTTTAAATCACCTCAGCTAGAATTAATATCATATTTTTATAATCACAAACTTAGTACAAAATTCTTCCTTTAAAATTATTAGCATTTGTTAACTTTGTTAAATATCTATAATTTGTCTCAAGCGAAACATTTCCAAATATTTGGAAAGGATTCCTGAAGGATTATTGAATTTTGAAACTTGAAATTTGACATAAACGTTCATTTGCGCTAAGAATACTTTAAACCAATATTTAAAAGTAATTCAGTGAATAGTGGATAAAAGAAAATTCATTTATTCTGAGATATAAACTTGATATTTTGCATGAAATTCAATACTCAAGATTACTAGAAACGATTCTTTCAATTTTACGACTCAATGTGTCATTAAGAAGTGAGACTAAAACACCTCCAGGAATTTACAAGTCGTTACCCAAGAATAATTGAAATTAGAAATTTGACGTATGTGTCCCTCAGCACAAATAATGGTTAATGGGTATATTAAAGAATGCTACCATTTGCAGAAACAGAAATAAAATGGGGAAAAGGATAACACTTGAAGGCTTAATTTGAAAAATCATTTGAACAAAATTTCTGTACAAAGAATTGAAAGTGCATTTTCAACATAATCATGGAATTCCCAAAAAATATTATTTAAAAGTTATACAAATAAGAATTATAATATCGAAAAATAAATTTCTAGCATTAAAATAGCTACACTAAGAAGAAAGACAAGCTAAACTCGTGAAATATGAAATATAAGAAGATGATGAGGTTATGCAAATAATTAGCATTTAAAAAAATTTAAGTAACATAGGAACAATGTTCTTACGAAGTGTAATAAAATGAGGAAATAATATAGTGGATTTCACACACACAAATTGCATTTGAAAGTAAATGCTTGTTGAAAAGTTTCATTATGTAAGAGTTGCTTATTAATTCATTTTCAGTTTTGATGTAAATTGAAATCTAGCTATCTATGATTGTAGTATAATATCAACAATGTTTTTGTTCTTTTCGGAATAGATGCCATCAATGCCTGCAAAATCGATGATTTCAAGATGATCATATGGATTTCAGTAGGCTGCTATGATTAATTATGAAGAAAACAGATCGTGGTTGGTTGGTTGGGTTTTGTGGTGCAAGGTCCAAAACGGACAAGCTGCGCCAAACAGATCGTGGAGACGCATCATGAATGATAATTCATTTGCAAAATAATAAATGTCTGCTCGAACAGTCCGATGACGATTGGAGCAACATAAGCACACAATTTGTCAATAATGGCTTCGTCTATCATAGACAGGAATACCTCAAGCATGGAACTGACCCAAAACTTATGCAATACCGATTTTTGCCAGTAATTGACAAACTTTTCTTGGTATAGAAGATGCGGCTGCTCTAGCCATCATCTCCAGATTTTTCATTAATATAAAATATCTGGTCACTGAATACCAAGTGGAATAGCTCGTTATCACACGCTACTTACCTGCGTTCGATACACTGTTGCTTTACGTTGTCTATGCATGGGCAAAAGTTCTTGTATATGCTATACAATCATTGCCAGAAACAATTCCAAAGCCTGGAAATGCTGTAGTGCTGCCAGAGATAATTGATCATTATACTGTTTTCTTAAGAATTATAAATTTGTTGTAAATTTAAACAATTGTTATTAATAACATAAGATATTTGATCAATAAATATATTTTCTTTATTTGCATTTCTCCCTGGTACAGCAATTTTATGGTCAGTATAGTACAAGATGATTTGTCTCTAAAAAAAGGAGACTGGTAAGGATAAATGAAAAATATTAAAAAGAAAGTGATATAAAATTCTAACCTTTATTTAGTGTAATTGAAGCATATTGATACAAATCAAATCAAATTATGAGACAAGGTTGGTGGGGTTGTTCGAGAGATGCGAAGTAATTTGCCCAAAATGAATTAAATTAATATCTAATCAATAGTAGATGGTTGTTTTTTACATAGACTAATAGCAAATTCTATTACAAATAAGCTTAAGATTCTTACATCACTTAGTGACCAGCATAACGATTTTCAACTGTTGTAATGTGTTTTAACATCCACCAAGTAATTTGCGTTCCAAGAGTTCTTTACACAAATAGGGGTTGACAATCAAGTGCTACAATTACGTAAAATACTCTCTATCACTAATTCTACAAGATGTTCATAAATAAGATTTAATCCCAATATCCATTTACAGTTGTTCAAAAAAGTCTGGAATCGAATCTGGGATTTTTCACTCTAAAGAGCATTGTCCTACTGTTAAACAACAGCGTTGTTGAAATATAAGTTGAAATTTTATAAAACAAAATTACTATTGGAAACATTTAGTCTTTCATGGATAAATATAAGAAAGGTTTTAAATCCTAATAATAAGAAATAACAAAATTTAATATCATTTTCCCTCACAGTTGAGTTGAGCATTACTGCAATCAGGAACTCGAAGTCTAATTTCAAGTCATTACCATTGGGATGAAGAAATTTAGATACATAACTTTAATGTTAATGTTAATTCCAAATCGGCAATATTTTGTTCCGATAGAATGTAACTTAATATACTCTCGATGAGATTCAAGCATAGATTATGATGTCTTATATCAACCACAAAGCTCATGTGTAAAAAAAAAGATATAAAAGGACATATGTATTTGGCAGATTCTTTCAACATCAAAAGAGAAATGTGAGATTATTTATATTAAGTAAGTAATGTTTTCAGAAAACGAAAAATAAACTACCTCTTAAATTCTAATTAGAAATTATTTCGATGAATTCGATTAAAAGCTGAGGTTTTAGTATCATTCAACGCGCAGTACGTCTACATTTGTTAATGTTTACTTACTAATGTTTACATTTGCTTAATATTTTAAAAAATAGCTTGTTGTTTAGTAAGAAGAATGAAATACACACACAGAGAATGTGATGTAAAATAAATAGCTATGGAACAAAACAGTGCAGAATCAAACATATCAGCGAATTGTTTTCAATAATTTAATTTACTTTGTTTTGTTATTTTGGCAATAGCAAAGATGTGCCTTATAAAAAAATAGTTTTGCTTTTCATATATAAAAATTATTATTGTATGACTGAGCACACGCAGTTGATTTTTTAAAGGATTATGTACTATATAAATTCGATTGAGTAAAATTAGAGATGTAGATGAAAAAAGTTTCCACTAACATATTTTAGTTTTTAAAAATAAAAGATGGATTAATTACAAAATAATATTTTAAAAATAAATAAAAAAATTAATAAGTCTTGTGAAGATACTAGAATTTGGAATGAGACAAAATGCTGGCCAAGTTTCCTGAAATCTAATGTTGAATATTTTATGAGTTGTATGTGTTATGAGTTGCCGCTACCTCCATTTTTGTTCCTAATTTAGAGTTGGTCTCTAGCAATTTGTTGGAATTTGCTTAAAGGGTGACTTCGTAATTTAGAAGCAAGAATTGAGAAGACACACCGATTCTTGACTTATATACTCAAAGATATCATTTCACTTGGAGAATATTGAGACTATAATCTATTTAACGCACCTGAGCCATTTATATTGAATACTCCGGATATTTCATTAAATAGAGATTTGAACTCATAACCTTCTGATAATGAGAACAATTCTGTAACTAAGACTTCTGACCAGGAGTTGTGAAAGACATCAGTTCTAATGCCAAATCATTTGACTGTAAAATAAAATTAAGAAAAATTAAAAAATAAACAAAATAGGTGTCGGCAGAAAATAATTTTTACCTTTGATTAGATTTCAAAAATGTATATTTTTAAAAATTGTTTGAAAATATAAAATTGTTTGAAATTATAAATTAATCAATTGAAAATATGCTTTAATTATACAGCTATGGAACTCAATCTTTAATTTACAATTTGAAACTTATAAATTATATTCTCCCTGTTTTATATACTCTAATTTCCATTTAATAGAGATTAAGATATTTTTTCAAATTAAGACATTTTTTATTGAATCTTATAACGCTGTAGCAAATTAAATAATACATGTTAACGCACTTGGATACATTGAGCTACTAAAAGCATTATATATTTAAACAGATGGTTAAGGAAAAAAACTTTTTCTTAAGAAAAAATTTCTCTTAATTTTATTTAATAAGACTTAATTATTTATAAAAAAGAATTAATTATATATTAGTAATAGAGTTTCCAACTAAAAGGAAGATTATATGAAATAAAAGGTAAATTTAAGGTTTTAACTAGTGTAAGATTTTAATTCCTATTTGAATGTAGGACTTTTTGTCTTAGTAATTTTCTTAATAGCTTAAATATAATTTACAAAAATGAGAAGCAATTTATTTTCAATATATAATCTTCAAATATATTTATAAATGTAAATGGAAAGATATAATACACAAAATAATCTATAAGGAAATACTAGATTCACGGTTTTTATTAAATCATGTTAATTAATGAAAGGAACAATCTAAATTAAATTCTAATTAACAAATGAGGGTTTAATTGAAGCAAGCGAGAAATACAAAGGAAAAATGAATTGCTTTCAGAAATTTGATTAATGTTGTTTAAGCAATGGATGTTTGAAAACATTTGATGAAAGAATTTGAAAATCTTGAGAAAAAAAATAATAAGAAAATTTTAGCTTTTTCATAAGTTTAAGAAATACAAATAAAATATTTTGTGTAAAAAATGAAAGATTTATTTTAAGGAAAAAAGAATTTTTGAATAAGAAATATAGTAAACAGAAGTTTTTTATTAGTTCATTGACATTAATTAATATCATTAGTTGAAACAAATTAGCTATTAAAGCTAAATAAATGAAAAATGAAAAGCAGCTTTAAAAAAAAGCAAATCTAGTTTAATTTAAATTGCAGCATTATATTTTTAACGAAAATAATATTTTGAAATTCAAGCCATTACAAATAATTAAACAATAAATAAAACCATACAACAGTTATTAAAAAAATTCCAAAAAAAACTGAATTTTCTTTGAGGGCTATTTGTCTTTAAATAATGCACCCATAATTAGAATATCTGAATTTATATTTTTTCTTTGAATATTTTTTTCTATGCTTATTTTGTAATTTTCTCTTAAAGATAAATTTCTTTTTCTTTTAAAATTCCCAGCAATTATTTTGGTTTATTAAATAAAATATTATTATTTTGATATTTGTATTTTGCTTGGAATTCATTTATCTTTATAATTCGTTTATCATTTTTTAGAAAATATAAATTATATTTTTTTCATGAATTCGGTTGTTTGGAGAAAAATCTGTTCTTGGATATTCTACGTGATTATAAATTAAAAATGGGAATAAAATCAAGAGACTATTGTGCGTATTTTAAGAATAATCGTAGAGAGAAAAAAAATGAAATTTTAAGGAACCCAAAGTGAATTGCATAACCTGAAATGAAAATTATAACGAAACCAAAGATTGAAAATTTTAATGAATGTAAATTGTAATGACTGAAAATTATTGCGTGACTTGTGATGATACATTAAAATTGCAGAAATTTATCTCCATTCAATTAAAAACATAAATTTTTTATTTACTTTTCTGTGAAAATTAGCTTTCATTGGAATTTTTGAATACCAGCTTTTAATTTACCAAACCAAATATTCTAATTTCAAATTATTTTCTGCTTTTCAAGAGAGGAAACTAGTATTAATTATTTCATGAAATGTCATGGGTCAGAATCATTCGACAGAGAAATATTGTTACATGCTTGGCAAGAAAATTTAATTTTGCATCACTTAAAGTGATCTCAATAAATAGAATGCTAAAAGGAATTCTTTTGAAAATTGAAGTTTAAACTTAATTAATTTGAAAGTAATTTATTTACTTTGAGAATTTGGTGTTAGTAAATATCATACGCGTTGGTCTCTGCGAGTGTTATATAATACAGATGGCAAATAAGTAATATTTAGTTTATATAAAAAAACACATAGATTAAAATCAGAACTAAAGACATGTATTCTTTTCATAAAATTATCACACAAAATTATCTTTTTATTTACATAGCTTTAAAAAATAATTATTTATATATAATTTGGAAATATTATCTCTATGAATTTACTCTCATCTGTAAATATTTTAACATATTGATTTAATATCGAGGAATCTTTAAAAGACTGCTCATTGCTATATTACACGTATTTCTCAAGAATATAGTTTTAACATTATACCTGCCAAAGTGCATTTATTTTTAATTTATATTCACAGACAAATGCTATAATCTATTAATGAACATAATCTTTGCAAATATTTTAAGAACTAATTTTTTTTCGATTTTGTGTAGAAAAACGTGTTTTAAATTATATAACTTATACCAAGTGTGACCAAACTTTTGGGATCCGTGGTCTACTCCATATTTAAAAACTCTAAGGCGGTCTACCAACGGCAGAGCTAAAATTAATTTAACGTACATGTTTATAAATTTATTTTCGGTAAGAAGAAAAAAATGGTAAATTATTTAATTTTTCTAAAAAAAACTTAATATTTACAAGATAAAAATTTACTGACGAGAATAATCAAAGTATTCATGTATCAAAAATTGACCAACCTATTCACTTTGTTTAGTTGGAATTTGGCACTGTATATCTGCGACAAGTTTATCAGATTGTGACTGGTACAAGATTATTGTAATGCGAAATTAAATGTTCCTCTGTTAAACGCAACCAATGTTTGGTTTTTATAGCATTCATTATTGAAAAAGCAGATTCGCAAAGATACGTCGATCCAAAGTATGATTTCAAATACAAAATTGTAAATATTTGGAAACTTTTCCTGAAAAATTAATTTGTAAAAATAAGTATCATTAGATGCTCTGGATTTAAGAAATATATCGCACCTTAATTTAAAAATTTCTTCCTCGATCGTGGCTGATGAGGTATCTATTAAATGTCTTATTTTTTCAGATACTCCATCAATGTTGACATTTTCATTAAATTGAAATATCATAAAATTGAGTATTTTTCCAACCTAATTAAGCCAACGAATCTTTTTTCAAATTCTTCAAACAAAACATCTAAGTCATTATTGGGATGGTCACGCACTATCTAAAATGTCTTCGCGGTCGACCAGTCGACCGGGGTCTACGTCTTGGCCACCCCTGACTTATACACACATACATAATATTTCAAAATATTTTACTTAATGCGCTTAGTGTTACTTAATTATATATATATATATATATATATCTGTGTGTGTGTATGTGAGTATAATGAGAATGTAAAATATCATGCCCACTTTTTTCATATGTTATTGAGCCAACTTTTGATTTTATCCAGAATAAAGATATGAAAGTTATCACAACGAATTTGAAACGTCTTTTCTGTGAATACGTGTGTGTTCTACTTAAAAGAATATAGATGTGACAATCATGATGGAGAGTAGATTGTGATGACCTAAAGACTCGAAACGAATATATCCGAAATTGCAATGCTAATCTGTCTCTGTGAATACTTTTGAAAAGTGGGTGGATGTAGAAGA
>JAPDSC010156725.1:0-18319 GCA_026290005.1 Latrodectus geometricus | reverse complement strand
TAATCTGTCTCTGTGAATACTTTTGAAAAGTGGGTGGATGTAGAAGAAATCAGTTTCAAGAATCGCATAGTTGGATATCCACACATCATTTACATCACAGAATGTCAGAGACAGTTCCACTTGATAAATAAGATTGTGGCTGGCAGCATCTCAGTTGATACTCAAATATAATGCGGGTCAAAGTAGAAATGTGTATCACATGATTTAGCATTATTTATCACAACCTTCCATTGATCTCTTATTACCAAGAAAATTCGCCAAGGACGTTCTGTGTGTTTAAGATGAGAGAGTTCAAAATCTTAGCGTCTCGTCCATTGGCATAAGTATTCACAACGATATTGGTTCAGAGTCAAATTGTGGTGGTCATAAGCTGTTGGTTTTTTAGTGAATATATTTATTAAAAGTAAGTTAATTATAAGTCAATATATATACTTAATAAGTATAACAGTAAAGGAAATTATTACAAATTTTAGTTTTGACACTAATGATTTTTTAATTTTATTACATCATAGTTTTAATATTAATAATTTTTTGAAATCGTATTATTTTAGCGAGTTGATATAAATTATAAAAAGAGATGAATTTGGATTATATGAGTGTGTTATACTAATGAAATATTTATATTTTTTATATGTATAATGATATTATGGTATTGTGTATCTCCATCATTTAATTATTGCCTGTAAGAACTAAAATATTAATTTAGCAGTATGGTATAAATCACATAAAAAGTTGGATTTAGTGCTGGGAATGGAGGTTAGATATTTATATTCTTGACTTGTATTGTGCGATAATATATTCGGCTTCATCTTTTATTTTAATATATGAAACATCTTAAGTGTGCTCTGGTTTCCTTGTCACCTAATGATCATACCCTTTTAATACAAATGCTAATTCAAAATATAATTCCATGTATATTTCGAGCTATTAAAACTATTTTCCGAGAATTAAATTATTTTGTGCATTATTGAATAGAAAATTCGAGCACCAACTATTTAGCATTCACATCTGCTGTCATAAGTCTAAAAGCATGTATTGGTCTAACACGCTAACTGCTGATTTGTCTTTATGTTTACGACATGATTTATTACTTACTATTCCAAAACTGCAAACTAAAGTGGTTCGAAAACTTGTAACATCAGTCTTAATCTAAAATCATTCGCTAACACAATTTAACTTCTATCTATTTCTTAATTTCAGAAATAAAATAAAACCCATAAAAATAAAATTACATAAGTTATAAGCTTTGAAAATATAGATTATTATTATCAATTTCAATTTCTCAGTTTAGATTTGAATCATGTTTTCATAGAATTCTTTTATTAACAATGAAAAATAGGAAAAATAAAAATTTAATTAGAAATTTCAAATTACTATATTTCTTATAAAATAAGTTAGAAATATAGTAGTTGGAAATTTCCTTTATTTACTAAATTTCTGATGGAATAAATTATTTTTAATATATGTTAGTTTGTGAAATTATTTAAATTCTTTTAATATTCTATTGCAGAAAATTAAACTTTCAGAAAAATAAATTTTTGAAATTATGATTATATAATTGAGAGATTATATGCGGTTTAAAAATTATTTTTAACAATATTTGAAGTAATATTGAAATAAATTAAATTTTAAGTTAATAAATAATTTATAAAATTTTATTAACTAGTTTATAGTATACTTAATTTTCTTTTTTTCCTTTTTGGTTACTCCAAAGTGTATCCAGTTTAAAATTATGAGAAAGATATGCTACATGGTTTCAAACAATGTATTACTGATGTATTACTAAATTTTTTTGTGTTGTAACATTAATTTGGAGACTTTACAAAGTATCTCGCTTGTCATGAGAAATGTTTCATTTAAATCGACTAAAAAAAAAATGCTTATAAAGCAAAATTTAATGAATTTACTTTTCACAGATGATGTTATACTGAAAATGATTTTATCTTCATTATATAATTTGAAATCGCCAAATATTTCGTCATGTTTTCATTTCATGGAAGATGATTAGCCGACAAAACAAATCTACATTTGATTGAATCATTAATCATTTAATAAAATAAGTTTCAAATTTGGTACCGAACATTGCAATATTTTGTTTTTTTATGTTTGATTGTATGTATGTTACCATTGAACAATAATCTTTTGAATAAAAGTTTAAAAGAAGTAAACAACACTTGTCAAAATTATTCACGCAATATGACATTTTATTTTCTCACCGCACTGAACGAGTGACATATTTTTAAGTTAAGTGGAATAAATATTTGATGGATTTCATTTATCGGAAAAAAAAAAAATATTTTTCAGCTAGGAGAAAGCATCTTATTTTACTGTAATATAATAAATTTTACAAAAAAAAACTATTTTGCTTGAAAAAATTGTGCTATTTTATAGAATTTTAAAAGAAATAAGTAAACCATATATATTGTGAGCCCTATTAATTATTTTTTCATTTATCTTGGTACTGTAAGGAACATATCGATATATTTTTTGAGTATAAATTCAAAAATCAAACTTCTATGGATGAAGACGAGATAATTGACCTTTGAAGAGAAAAATTCCATCTTTTATGAACTTAGTTACTCAACTGATTTTTTAAAATTGAATTCTTGGATTGAATTTTTTGAAATTAAGTATTTTTTCACTTGTATTGTAATTTACATTTAGAATGTTGGTGAAGGTAGATGGTAACTCTAGGATGAAACATTAATCCTCAAATGTGAGTGTTGTTTTGGGAAATGAAAAATAATAAAATCTAATTGATACCGCAGTTGAATATATAGTTTTGCATTTGGTGTGTTCAGGTAACTATAGACATTTGCTGTACAAATTAAATCCACTTTAAGTCCCTGCTTGCAAAATATTAGACGCGGGGTGAACGGAATGTCAAAAATACTTGCATCAAATTGAATCAATAGTCTATCCTTTTCTACACCGATTGAAAGCCCACGCGCGCGTGGATTCTGTAACCATTAATCCAAGTTTAAACAAAAAAATTCATGAAAATGTCATTTTGTACTGGTTTTCTTATACATCATATGTATATCTTTTAAACTCAAGTAACATCTTGAACTTTTTAATTGTTCATGTTTTTGATATATTTTGCAAATTATTGTTTGTTTTATAGCAACATAAAAACTAAATATCGTATTGAAATCAATTTATATTCTGCCAATAATTCTGCATACTATTTAAATCATTTTAAAAGGAAATTATTTATCCTCGTTGAGTAAAAATTAATATTAATATTAAATTTTATACAAATCTCTGATATAACAGAACTTGAAAAATTATAAAACAACGCTTAATCTTTTAATAAAATAAGTTAGTTTTCATAGAAATAGGAATTCATCTTTAAACTTCAGCGAGCCAAATTTAAATGAGACACGTACTATTTACTTATACATACATACTATATACAAAAATTGTGAAAACTTATGCCATAGAAGACAGATGTCAATAATTATATAGATATCTTTTCTCTAAACATAATTTATTTATTTTCAATTGTAATTTCAATTGATTCAATCATCAAACAATCATATTCAATCGTCAATTTCAATAGTCAAAAAATCAGAATTCAATTGTCATTTAAATAACATTAATTTATTTGATAAAATGTATGAGAAAAAAATTTATTATTAATCTGATTATTTGAACTCTCAGTAGCTTATTATTTTTATAGCAGATTTGATATTAATAGGTAATTTGCAGATTTGTTAGTTTAAAGAGTGTGATAAAGTAGATAAAGTATTTAAACTTTTGCCATAACTGCATGATGTCTTTTTTGGTGTCTTTTTGCCATAACTGCACGAGAAACCACTTGAGAGTTATGAAATACAGAAACCAGCTACATCATTTGATGAAATGAATATAACGCATGTGTAGTATTGAATCAAATAAAAAATGTTTTATTGAACTCATAGCATTGTTGCATATAATTGTGTTTTCAAGGGGAAGTACAGGAAACAAGTAATCCTTAATATATATTTTGTTCTCTCTTATTTCAATGATTCACTTCATCTTCCCACACTCAGCACCAAAATGTCTAAAATAATTTGAAATTAGTTTGGCTATTCTTCTATTAGCCTCTATTTCAGTTGTTGGGTGATCCCTGGATTAGGTAATCGTACCACAAGGCACATCCCTATACCATCCCACACAAGATCCAAGGGTTTTAAATCAGTAAAGTACGCTAGAGAATTTTGTAGAGTGATATTTCCTTTTTCCAGTAGTTGCTGATAAATAAGAATCCAGCATGGCTATGAATTACCATTCATAAAAAAAGAAGCCGACTCCAATTTCATCTCGAAACAGACATGAAGAAAAATCACCTCTTTAAAATAGCCATCTTTGGTTACGGAACATTTGTCAAAAACGTTTTAATCGTTCAGCATAAGACCACTTTAGATGACTACTCCAAGGCCATCGTAACTTTCTCTTTTTCTTTCTATTATTTTTTCCTAAGATTACCTTATGCATGGCCTTCTTTTGTGTACATTGTGCTGATCGCAAGAATCCCTTTTCTGCAATTTCATGGCTATCTACATAAAATATTCATTGCTGATATGTTTTGTTATAAATGCGGACCAGAATTAAAGCTAAGCCTACTTTGCTTTAAAGGTGGTCCGCATGTAAAACAACCATATAAAGCTCCATAGAGAATAAAAATTTTTAATTAACTATTAACAGTAGCAGTATTATCTTTCATGATTTTTACAATCATAGAAATTGTGGTTACTTATATATTTTTTTACTGGTCTATGTACCTCTGTAATGAAATCATTTACATTTTGGACCATTCAAACTTCGGATAAAAAAAACCAAAGTTTATTTAATTATTTTTTTTACATGGAATAAACTCTTTTTTATTAGATTATCACATGGAGTTATAAATACATGCAGAATATCAGCAGATGGACTTTTGTGAATTCTATAAGTATATGATTTAGACATTTATTTCTCTCCGTGTGAGAGATAGGTGTTATTTCAATTTATTGCCTCATTCCTTGGCTTTTTTTTATTCTCCAAAAAAGAAGTTGCCTGGAATTCCAAAAAGAAGTTGCCTAGAATTCCATAAGAAATATTGAACAAAAAGATAAAAAAAATTGTCTCATTGTTTTGCTTAAACTCATTATTATTTAAATGTGAACAGAAGTTAAAATATTTTGTAACAAACTGCAATATATCATAATAGTTGTGACTTGTTTCGGTTATTAGGTACCCTAATGTGGGGAAAGTAATATTGAGCTTTAAATGCTTGAATAAAAAAATCTAGACTTTAAATTTTGTTTTCTCGTTTATTCCCTTTTTGATATTATTTTGTAAAATTTGCAATACTTATTTGTCTTACTAAACCCCTGTGTAATTAATGTCAAAATTTAGCAATTTTGACATTAATCTATTGCTAAATTTTTTTACATCTGTTGCTAAAGTTTGAAAATAAAAAATTTTTATCTTTAAAAATATCACCCGATTTTATAAGTGATACAGCTGTCAATATTTGATAAATTTTACAATTTTTTTTTAAAAAAAACTTATACATATATAATACATTTTACAAGAGTTTTTACAAAATTTAAAAAGCAATATTATGTAAATACGCATGTTTGTTTAATAAATTGCATAAATATCTAGCTATTGAATATAGATCAAACTACTTATTTGTTTGGAAATTACTAAAGTGATAGAAACTTTAGATTCATATCTATGTTTAAAATGCTTAAAATATTAGTTTTACATTTAATACTTGTGATGAAAGTGTAAAATTTAATGCTTTCTTAATATATTTCAATTAACGTATGTTAAACACATTTTTAACTAAACAAGTTTTATGAAAGAAAATATTTATCACTTTACAAATGAGTAAAAATATTTTAAATAAACATTTTATTTTTAAACTTTTAAAGCCTTAAACGCCAGTCAATTTAAATTTTAAATCTCATGGCTATGCAAAAATACGTACTAAAAAAGGTTGCAAGAAGTGTGAAATTTGTCTGATTTTCTGTTAATACATTAATAGTAAATAAAATAAATTTCAGTAATATGTATTGCATCATTCACTGAATAAATTCATTTGAATGTGATTAAATAAAACAATTTAAAAGGAGAACACTATAAATGAAGAGCCTTCACTTATATTAAAACATAAATATTTTAAGCATGAATTTTCAATTAAAAAATGTAAATAGGGGCAATATTATGTAATAAAATATCCACGAAAATAGTTAATTTTGTTAAGTGTGATTCGTCAGCAATTTATTGTGTAAACCTTTCGGAAAATAATGTTTCCTTATCTTTTGTACCAAGCAAATATCCATATTTTGCATTCTCTAATTTTGTTTTTAAACCTATTATTTGTCATTGATACACAATTATTATTTTTATTCTTATGTTTCTTATTAATCCAGTAAAAAGTAAACATATCAGAATACTAAAATTTGCCATATTATTTTGGTGAATTTGCCATATTCTTTTGCTAAGTGAACTCAGAGAAATTATTTTATATATTAAAACACTCATATCAACTAAAATATAAAATTAGTCTTGAACATTAATACCTGTTGCAGGAAAATAATTTTGTTACCAGAATTTATTCCCTCCATTGTTAAAAATTCCATAGGTTACTTACATTTTTCCTGAAGATTAATTTTCATTTTCTTTCTTTATTTAATTACTGATTTCCATTAGAAATATTTTATTTCCAAGTTATTTTCTATTTTTCGTGATACGAAACTTGAAATAAATGTATAATGAAATGTCATGGGTTAGCCTATTCTATGGTGAAATATCCCTTAATTTCGAACGAATTTAATTTTTCTAATAAAATAATCCCAACAAATGCAGTGTTAAAAGTATTTTTGAAGAGTAAATTTGAAGTTAATTATTTTATATTCCACTCTTATTAACTCTTATATTTTACTTTTGGTTTGGTTTGAGAATTAGAAATAATGATTAATTTATACCAATATATATAATTCTTGGTAAGGTATAGTTTATAAACTATGTAAAATGTAGTATGTTACTGATGATTTATTATTATTTGTGAATATTATTGTAATCAAGACCTTTTCTGTTACAATATTTCAAACATGCATAGATATCTATAATTTCCACCATATTAGGAACTTTCAAAACAAATAAGTAGTTTGAGTACCATTCTATACAATAGTATGTATCGAATTATTTATTTTCATCATGTTTTATAAAATTGCCTCAGTAGAAAAACATGATTGTCTTATATATTAATCAATGAACGCTTTTGAAGCCTAAGACAAATACTTCAAAGTAAAATGTAATTCGAATATATAATGCTATTTAATGTTCTTTTAATGCAAATACTTAAAATTCAATTAAAATGATCAAATGAAAAATGATCAAAAATATCAAGTAGTATAATATGCTTTCTTTATAGAAATAAGAGAAATTGATATAAGTTTGAAGAATAAATTTAGCAATTTAATCAAATTAAATTCCTGAAAGCAAGTATCATGTTAATTTTCTTTTGAAAAAAGTGATTTATTTCAATGTTTATTTTCGAATTTATCAAATGGGAATACGGACATAGTTTTATTGTATTATAATGATAATAAGATTTAAAATTTATATCTATATTTATAAATTTTTCATTATTAATTTATGATTTACATGCTTATAAAATCTGCTTTCAGATAAGTTATTTCTTATGTTTGTAACAAAACTTGTTGATAACTAAAATGTATTATAAGTTAAAGTATTTAAATGACTTATTTAAAACAAAATGGAATAATTTTAAATATTTGAAGAAATTTTGGCGCAATAGCTGGTTTTTTTTTAACATGAATTTTTTTCTTATCAGAATTTTTTATTTTTCTTTTATAAATTTTATTAATGAGATCATGAAAGTAATGCATTTTGACAAATTATTTTGATTAAAATTATGTATTTAATTTTTTTACAAAAAACATGGAAAATTATATTTCAGTTATCGGTATTATACTATGGTATACAAATATTTTTTGTAATAAATATTAAGAATAGTGCTCGTTTCAGTAAAAATCTCATAAAAGTAGACTTTCAGTTTGCGATTTGAAAAGAAACATATATCAGATAAAAGGCTGCTATCATCAAATTCTGTATAATTAACTGTCATAATTAATTTAGTGGACTTTGAACAGCACTTGTAAAAGCCGGGTTTTTGATGTTTTGCCATCGGTTTAAAATAATTATTTGATGATAATTCGTCTGTTTGTCACTCGACGGACATTTTTATACAGTAGGACTGATTAAACTTGGAGCTACAGTTTGAAGGGAATTGCGGACTACTACAGACAACAAAACTTAAAATGAGCATTGAACACACGAATCGTTGACATGCAGGCTAGATCACTATCCATTCTTCTGAAAGCTCGACTTTAATTGATCAAAAGTACTAACTAAAGTTTTATGAGTCTGATCTTGTAAGTTATTACGATTTAATGTAAAAATTACATTTACTCTAGAAATCATTAATAGAAATGAATAAATTCTCTTTTATGAAGGCAGATGTTTTACTTCAGTTGCTTTTGATAAAAGAAAGGGTAAGATGTTGCGCTTTTTTTAGGATTCGGTACTAAATGTGGTGAATATCTTGATCAAGATAATAAAGATTTACAACTTTGGCATAACATAACACAAAATCTCTTGCCAGACAATTGGAAGTACATTTTTACTTCCATTGCTTATTTTTTATTTATGATCAAATAAAACCTCTACTCAATAAAAATAGATGCCTTTTCGAGTCATGAAAAAAGGGAAAGGAAATATCTAAAAAAACTATATTTAATATTATCAGGTACAAAATGAGTATCAATAAAGTCAATACTATATCTGAGATTACATCTATTCTATGAGCAATTAAAGTTTCTATGAGCAAAGAAGTTTATATGTAACGATGAGGTATTTATATATCTTTGTATAAATCACGTTTTTTTTATACTGAGATACTCTATATTTTCTACAGTTGTGTCATATTTGAACATTAACTTAACACGACAAATGTTGAAAGCTGAGAGTTTAAAAAATGTTCATAAAAAATGTAGATGGATACATTCGAGATTAAATAAAACAATTACAGGAACTTGAAATTTACCACTTCCTGAATAAACTTTAAGCTTAAATATCATATTCAAAATAAAATATTAACAAAATAAGAACCATCAAAATAAATAATCATATGATTATGAAGATATCTATATTTATTTATAGTTATGTAATATTTGTAAGTAAATATAGACGAAATTAGACTATTTTGTTCAAATGTTTTAAAATATCCACACAAGCAAATGCGAAACAAATATTAAATAAAAACAAAAATATATACAATCAATGCAAATATTTTAACAACTAAATAATAACGTAACAACTAAATATTGTTGTTTTTGTTTACATTTACTTCATAAATTATTAGATATAAGTGCATATGTACTCCATATTTCATTCTTTAATAAAGTATTTTCGATTCGGAAAAACCAACCTTTTTAAGGGTAATATATACAATTTGTGTAGTAAAGAAATTTTTGAAAGAAAAATTATTGATTAAAACATTTTATCTAAAACAATAGAAGAATAAAAGTAATGGTTACAAAGTGCCCGTTTAAAATGTAAGAATCAGAAAAGCATATCTAAAAATAATTGTTTAATTTTATTTATAAATTTCTTGTTCGTATTTTTACATTTATACTTAAGAACATTTTTTTCTATTATTTGTTTATTTACAAGTCTCAATAGCAGGAATTTAAATCAATTTCTGTATGCCTTTTCAGACTTTTATTTCCTACTCCGCATAATCTTCCTTTTTCGTTTTTCTTTTGAGTAACATTTCAGTTTTCTTATCCACCTTATCCAAGGACAAAAAAGAGGTCATTTGGAAGACATTTATAAAATTTTTGTGAATCTTTAAGGCAGTTGAGATTTTCTTTATCTTCCAGAAAATCTTTGATCTTTCATGGCAAATCCAGCTAACGCAATTTTTCCTACAAGATCGCATATTTTAAATATTAAGGGCAGGAAGAAGATTCTCGAATCCCTTTAAGCTTATAATTGCACAAGAGTTTAATTTAAGTAAAATCAAAATTTATCGAATAAAGAAATCTTGATCAAGAATGGAGAAACCTGTGGATCTGGTAAACATAACCAAGTTTCACAACTTTCATTTTTCAACTAAATTTGAATTGAAGAGAAAAGCTTCTCAATTCAAAACTACCAACGACATTTCTCAAAGGAAAAAGCTAATTTTAAAAAGACAGATTAAAATGATGCTGTTTAATAGTGGAAAATAAAGCAAAAACTGGAATGAAATTTATTTGTTTTTACATTATACCTTCAAAAATGCATAATTAATATTTTAATGCATTTTGAATGATCTTTTCAACTGTAATCAAAATTGTAAAAAAATTATGGAAAATTCACACTAAAATATTAAAAGAAATTCTTGTTCAAGCTATGAAAGTTAATTTCTTGAAGATTTAACGCAGAAATTTGATATTTTTTGATAGAAAAGATTTTATTTTATTTAAATTTAATCTGAAATTATTAGTTTAGTTGAATTTATACAGAGAGAAATGGATAGTGGTTGGAATCCTTGTTCCAAAATGTTTCAATCAAATGTTTTAGGTAAAAATTAATTTAAAGTTGAATCCAATAAATATGGGGTCTAAATTTTATTTATAAATTTAAAAGAAATATCTAAATTAAGGAACGAAATTCTCTATAAAGATATGTTTCTTCGCAAATGAATTTGATAAAATCATATGATTTTGTAAAAGATTTTGTAACATTAAATAATAAATAACCATAAATAAAAAAAAATTGAAAATAGACATTAAATTGGCGTAATTTATCAATAAAGTGTTTTGTCCGAGCGACTTAATATATTAAAAATGGAAACCGGCGTTCAGTAATAGCAGAATGCACTGATGATTGTTTTCTTTATTGTGTTATTTATTTGATCATTAATTCAATGATATGATCAAAAGTTATTATAAAAAATTTTTAAAGTATTGCTGTCAAGTGGTACTCGAATTTGGTTTTAAAAACAAATAAAGTAAGTTCACTGTGTGAATTCATTTTTTTCGAACATGTCAAACATATCCTGTTTTGCTCTATCATTATTTTGCAAACTACAAATTATAATTTTGATAATATTTCCGCTTACATAAATGACATGATGTTACATAAACACAATTTATATGTGATAAAGTTTATTCTAAATTTTATTAACTTTTATGCATTCATAGAAAAGATAACAAAAACAAAATTATTTATCATAATTTAAAAGATAATGAATTTATTGATAACTATTCATTTCATTTTATTTAATTAATCATGCCCGAATCTAATAATCTGTTAAATTTAAAAAAGTCTCCAAATTAAGTTTATTATGTTTAAATTATCATGGCCAAATCTAATTGTCTAGGAAGTATGATAAAATTTTTGAACTTACATTAAGTTCCATAATCTATTCAAAAGATAATAAGTATCTTAGTCTATAATCCGTTATCGAAATAATCATGATTAAATTACAAAAAAGAATTTTGCGAAAAATATAATTTATAGGTATAGTTTTTATTAGTAATCTCTCAATATCACAGAGAGAGAGAGAGAGAGAGAGAGATTAATTTAATTATAAATCATATCTAATTTAACTAATTTTCGTGTTCAGATAGATCAGCTAGATATTCTTTTACCTACTCAAAAACCTTTTACTGAAAGAGATTATCGTGCTGATACAGAATGGAGTTTTTAAAGAAATTTAGAAGAAAATCAAATAAATGTTGTTTGACTGTTATATTCAAATTAAGTAAAAAATTCTTAATTTACAGAAGAAACAAAGAGATTTAAATTGCTTTATTTTATAATAAAGCATGCATTTCTTTGCTAATTGATAATTGAAACTGCATTAAAAAATTCGTTATCCCTATGTTTTGGAAAATAATTGTAGCAAAGTAATTAAAACAAAACATGAATTTTACCTTTTTAAAGTTAAAATTTTCTAAAACTATTGGTGATATATTATGTTCTGTCACCAACGGAAACAAAAAATGCATTAGTTTTGTGGTTGTTCTGTGTATAATTCCAAATTAGGCTAGAATTTCTAGGTTTTTCTAGATAACATTTATATAGTTCAAAACTTTCCATGTTAACTACTCTAGAAAATCAGAAAATTAAAATTATAAGTACTAAAAATAAAATTAATTCTAATGCATGCATACCATGAAGATCTAGAGAAGTTATATTTTACATTAAATATTTTTTATCAAGATACGAAAAAATATCTATTATTCTTTATGTGCAACTAACAATTAATTAAAGCAAACAGATGAAACGAAAAATTATAAACACACATATTTAATTATTTAAAGCATGGTTTATTTTCTTAAAATTATAGAAATGATTTTTGAAATATAATAATTCTAATAATCAGTTAAGGAAAGTTCAAAATCTTAAACATTATGTCAACGACTCTCAGTAAAATTGTAATATTTTGAAATTTCCTAAAGAATATTTTGTTTAAATTAATGCTCCAGTTCATAATACGCTCATATTTAGCATTTTTTTTATATATCTGAAAAATACTAACATAACATAACACAAGCAAAAGTTTGTAGAACATTATCCTAAAATTTGTAATTTAAAACTTAAAAAATCATAAAATTAAAAAAAGATGCAGAAATACTTTATGAAATATGTAATTACTTTATGAATTAATTCTTATTTCATTTTGTACACAGGGGGACTGCATTTAGCTAATTTATGACTCATAAATAAAACATTAAAAGATATCACTTGTAAATAACTTTTTTTATTTTAAAACTCCCCCCCTGTCTTTATCTATTTATACATTTATATATAAAATAAAAAAAAGTTGAGGATATATTGCAAAAGAAAACTGTTACGATTAAAGTTGGTTTAATATTTATGAAGCAATAACTATAATTTATGATATATTTTTTTCATAAATTTACTTTTTCTAAGTATTTAATTCTAGAGAAAATACGTAATTGTAATAAAAATAAATTTGTATGGAAAATTACATAAAAATAATATTTTATGTTATTTTCCATTATAAAAATAATATTTTATTTTTACAAAGGCAGATCATGAGAAATTCACAGATTGAGTAGTTTATGAAGTACTGTCACCCATGGTTAGAAAGATTGTATCATCTCTTTTACCGAGTGAGATAAATAGCGCATCTTATATATTATAAGCAAAGAAAATATTAGTTCCGCTGTACCTTATTGTTACCAAATGTACAGAATAATTTTCTTGTAAGATTTGATTTCTTACGAAATGTGGAGAAATAAAAGTAAGGGAGTTTAGCCGCTCGAATTCGAGCAAAATTAGTATAATCTTTAATCATATAGTAAATCACTTGAATTTAAAGTATAATGTTTGCTATTTTATTTTAATGCAACTTTCAATTTTAATCGAATCTTTGTTGCAAATTTAATACATAACAAACCGTCAGCACCAAGTGTCGCACCTTTATTGGCTGTGTTCTGCTAATATCTGGAGTGAGTATAATATTATTTAACTATTATAAAAATTAATGTAAATGATAAGGTTGGATTACAATTCAAGTTACCACTTTTATATAATTGTTTTTTTCAGCAAAAATAATTTTTTATGAAATAATTCATGCAAACAATTAAAGAAAGAAAACTATCTGAAGGTAAAAAATCTCTCTCTAGTGAGCCGTAACTTAATTAAACTGTCAAGAAAACAAAATATTTTAATTAAGTTTTAATCACGCTCTATTTCATCAACTAAATATGCTTCTTTAAAATCTTAATTATTTTTTTCAATTTGATGTCTATTACTTGTGAATATAAACTCCAATTTTTTTTGTTTGCACTTATTTTTTAAAAATTAGATTAGTTTATTTAATTTATATACATATTTATTAATTAGCATTTCAAGATAAAAGAATCATTTCGAATTCCTTATGAAAATTTCCTTCGTGTCCTTACTATGTACTTTTAATTTCGAAGTCAGTAAAAGCTTAACGTTATTAAAAAATTTTCAGATTTGAGATCTTATTTTGTTAGAGAGAATAATTATATTATGAAAGAGAGCGAATTAGTTTGTCTTGTCTACCAATTTTAATTGATTTTTTTCTTTGTTTTTCATCGCATCAGAAGATAATTTTTCCAGAAATAGTCGATTGTAATTTTTTCCATCAGATTCCTTTTTTTGAAAATAAATGAGAATTATGATTCTCATTAAAATGTTCATAATTTGTTTGAACACTTTTAAAAGAAGTCTATTATACTTGTCTAATATTTGCAGAACTACTAACTCACAAAGCCGTACTATTTTTAACTTTTAAAGCAAAGGAAAATTACAAAATTTGTTAGAGATGGATATGGAAAAAAAAAACTAGCAATCTTATTAAATTTATAAATTTCAAAAGTATAAAATTTTAAAAGTAATTTATCTAAGCTTCCAAAAATATGATTATTTAAAATGTTTAAAATTGTTACTCAATTTTTTATTTAATTATTTTTAGTTTTATTCAAAATATTAATTATTTAAAACCCGTATACATTTGGAAAATTGTTTAATAAAGTAAAGTTCTAAGTTCTAAGAGATAATTTATATATATGTATATATATAAATTGTGTGTGTGTGTATAAAGAAAGAGGGAGAGAGAACCCGATATACTGTAAATTTGTTTTACATTTGATAATGTTTTCTGAAAATATATCACATGATGTGTTTTATTACATTTGCGATTGTTACAGGGAACACTTGTGATTGAAAAATTTGAAATTACATAATTTTGTGCGAACAAGACTCCATTTTAATAATTATTTGCCGTAATATATTATGCAAATATTCTTAATTTCAAACTTTGTGGTTAAGTTGTGCTTTTACTGTAAGTGAGGACACACCTCAAATACCTTCGAATTTGTATACTGAAAACAAATTTAGGTGATGACAATTATGAATAGCAAAATTAATTCAGAATTTGTCACAAAAGCCGAATAATTTTCTGTAAAATTAAAGGTTTTCTTTCTGTAAAATGATATCACAGATGATACAGGTAAGAATACAAACATTTTTGTTGTTGCTGCACATCCCCGATATTAGCAAAGCTAATTTTAGTCCATGAAACTGCGCATCCTGAAGAAGTCTTAAATCAAAAGTTAGTTATCAGTAAGGTTCTGCCTGGACAAGACTAGACAAACAAAAATGTGTTAAGGAGATGCCTCTTCTATGAAATACTCGGTATAGTCTTCAAATTACTTAGAACCCTCAGAGAGCTTCATAGTTTTAAGGTTCCACTGAGAAAGTGAGTCAGTGGGGTTTGATACTGTCTGCAGCATACAAGATTTAAAGAGCCAATAGGGCGACTGCTCTTATACTAGTGAGGAACTGGAGGGATGAACAATATGGTTTTGAATGGTTCTTGACACTTAAAGAAATTTCCAACTAGTTAAAAGGATAGCGGTCTCAATGGTACAATAACAACCTTGACCAAGGTATTAGCTATCTCATTGACCTCAATGTAAACATGAGAAGGGATTCACTGTAGGTAGATCTGATAGGACAGGGAATGGTATTTTAAGTTTTTGAGTATATTTGCTCTCCCATTATCCCTCATTCTATGCCGGTTTCCAAGGAGATATAAACTAAAATTTAATCATTAATACTAACTTCTGAGTGATTGTGACGACTCTATTTTTAATTAGAAAACACATTTAGTAGAAAAAAACATTATGTATTATTATTAGAAATGGTCAAAAAGGCGAAGTTAAATATAAACATTAATTCAAATTTTAAATTTTAATAAAATATTAGAAGACATTTGTTCTTCCTTGTATTAATCGATAGTTATTAATCAGGAAATTTATTAGGACTTTTTAACACTTTGGTTTATCACAATATGTAAACTTTTGTTTATAAGCAACCTCAAATTTCAATTACAAAATTGTAAATACTACATTGCTTAGAAATAACTAAAACAAAATCTCTTAAGTGGTTCTTATTTAATTATGAAAATAAATTTTCATAGGAGCAATACTATGTATTTTTATGCTAGTCTTAATAGCGATATGACCTTACCCTGAATAATATTTCATTCTGAAAATGAAAAGTAATATTTTGTTATTTTAGATTTTACAACGCGAAATGCAAGTGAATAATAAATTAAAAATAGTAAAATGTTAAACCGGGAATTCGCTTTTTAAAGGAATGGAGAATAGAATGTAAGCAAATTGCTTATTTCTCAAAGTGAAAAATGCGCCATTCTTTAGAAAATGAATTTGCAGCAATATATTTCAGATGGAAGGATTTCAATCAACTCAAAATCAATTTTCTGTATAGAAATTTGAAAGGAAAGTGTGTTCTTATTTCTTGTTGTGTTTCAATCGAGGAAAGAAATGATGCGTCCTTCGATTAGCTGTTGAACTGAAGGAGTGGGAATGCATTATAGAATATGAGAATCGTAGGGAGAAAATCAACCACATGTTGAATTGGGAAAATATCAAAAAGATAATAAGAAAAATCACTCAATTCGATTGAAATGCGGAACAATGCAATTTTTGTCCCATTGTTTTTAAGCAAATGTTACTTCTTTGATTTATTATTTTATGGCATTTTTAAATCAAAAAATATATTTCCCAGAAATAATTTGAACTAGGTGATCATATTAGTAGGTTAATTTTAAAAAGATATCGAAAAAATCATTTGGTTGTTTCTCAATGGTAATTTTTGCCCACTATAGCTAATTGGATTGGAACCTATAGCTTGAATTGTATCCCAAACCACTACAAAGATATAAGCTCTAGGTGGGATTTGAACACATGAATTGTTGAACTGAAAGCCATTTGCCTACCGGTTGAAAAACTTTAAAATCTAGTTGTGAAACCAACCATTCGGATTATTACTTTATAACGATATGCAAATTAACTATCAATACTTAAAAATGTTTAATAATTATGACGCTGAATTTTGAATAAAATAACAACAGTCAAAATGATACATCATAGAACAATCCTGCTAAAATTATTCGTCACAGTTCTTATGAACATATAGTAGGCCACAGGTCTTTTGCTTGCAGTACAGTTCTAATTAATTTTAAAAGAATAGTTGCGGAAAATAAAAACTTCAATATTTATTAGGTCTTTTTAAATTATATAACTTCAAATTCAGAAAAATAAGAAAAACAATGATAATTTTTTTGAAAAATTTATTTCTTTTATTAGAAACAATAAGAATTTGAAGATTTTTTCGAAATATGGATTTTTATATACGAAACTTCTAAATTAATCAACTTAAATCATAAAAATTAAATTATTATGTTTTATTTACATAAAGCTTAGATGACTAAAGTTGTAGTTAATTCTATTGTTTTAAAGGAATTGTATTTTATATATAAATTTACAATACATTGTTTTTAAGGATACAAATTTATAAACATAATTTTTAATTTTATAATTCATTTAATAATTTGTTGAGTTTAGCATTAGTTTTTACGTCCCTTTTATAATTTTAAATTACGAAAAATTTTAAACTTTTAGGACCAGTTTTCCATGGACACCGAGAATCTGGTGAAAAATTTAATTGTCCTTTAAGAACAATACTTCTATCGCTTTCAAGTTAGTAAAATCTTTCAGTATGCATGTTCCTAAATTGCTTTGTTGACTATGTCATCTTAAATAAAGTTGTTTAAATTAGTTTTAATAAAAATTAGAATCAATTCTGAAATTGAAAATTATAATTAGTTTTTTCATAATTTTTTGTGTAGAAAGATCAAATGACTTAAATTTAAATATAAAAAAATGTTTATACATTTTTCAGGTTTATTATTAACATATTATATGTAAATAGAGAATATCGGTTGAAAAGTGTTTTTTTTTATTTATGAATTTACAAATTTTTATTGGAAAATTTTGAGCTCAAGTATTATTGTGAATGATAGCCATATATATAAAGCTGTTTTATTGCACATTTACTTGAGTTAATTTAAAATGTACTCTATTTGTAAATATGTTACCAGTACTTTTTATTTTAAAACTAATCCTGTGTAATAATTTAGATTTAAAACGTACGAATTAAAAGTATAAAATAATTCATACAATTAAACTTTCAAATTTCTTGTTGGCAGATGTTGCATTTTTCAGCCTTATATCAATAAATGATAAATTACTGGACATCTTTCACCAGAAAGAATGTTAGCATTCCAATTATTATATTTTCAATGCAACCCCAATTCGTATTTAATCTGATTACATGGAAGAAATCTTTTCATATCAAACTTAGTAAACATATTCATGAATAAGTTGAAGTATTTCTT
>JAPDSC010156716.1:7481-41038 GCA_026290005.1 Latrodectus geometricus | reverse complement strand
TTTACGTACATATTGTTATGTATTTAACACAGTAATTTAAAAAGTTTACATCCAATATTGAATGATGATTTTTGGTTAAAAAAAATGCATTGCTACAATAACTTTGAAATATGTACATATAACAAAAAATAATTCTTTTTTATATATAATATGTAAATATATAAATAAATAAAATAATGTAAAAACATAACAAAATAATGATTGAAAGAGAATAAAACATAACGTATTGGAATTTTTTTTACGTATTAATAACATTTTTTAGTTTTTTTTTCATGCAACAGTTTTAGAAACACCTATATTACTAAATGAATGGCAATTTTTAGGGTTAAATATATCACTATGACAATTTTAGAGTATGTATAAATATACAAAAAAATATTACATACACTCTTTTTCATAAGTAGTAATTCTGGAAGAAAATGGAAAACGAAACAATATATTTTCCTTGTTATAAAATTACTAACATGCATTTCGTAATAAGTTTTAGAGATGTATGTGATTTGGTAATTTTTCATTAAATAATAAAGCATCATAATAAACTATTTGAAATTTAAATGTGTACAAACTATTTCAATGTAAAAGAACACAAAATATCGAAACTTATGTTTCTTACGTACAGAACTTCTATGTATATTATAATATGAATGACCTCAAACATTTTAGTCATAGAATTGATGCTTAGGAACTCTTATCATAATTTCTGTTTATTAAGCTATTGTGTTGTTGAGTAATGTTGTTATATTATATTTGCATTGCTGGTCATTATAATAGTAACACAATGTAGGTAATCTAATAAAAAATTAATTTTTTACAGGTATGACTAGAGATTAAATATGAAAGTAGTCTGAGAGTTTATGGAAATGCAAAATCAGATGCAACCGTTGCTACTAAAAATGACCCTTACCCTTTTGAGGCATGGAATCGAATTTGCTATGAATGACTAAAATTGGTTACTCAAATCTTTTGCATACTGTTCAAATCTATGCTATTCTTCAACATCCGCAGTAGGTATAGTGTGATAGGCCAGCCTTCCACCGGTGGACTGTCACACTTTCTGTCATTAGATTCTTTCGATAGAAAAAAAGGTCTGAATACCATACAGGACAAAATTTTCTCCCCATAGGAAAAAGATCTAATTATTCATAATAGGAAATGAATATCATTCAATAGGAAATGAATATCATGCAGGATAAAATAACAATTTAATACCTTCTATATTGAGGAAGATTGGAGCAAGAAATACTACATGTGCTTTGACATCGTCTTGTTGACAGTCGGAGTTTTGCAGAGTTGAAAGATAGGGCACAACACCATCCTTAAGATGTCAAAAGTATATTAATTGCTTTTCAAATTTCCGTTGATCCGAACAAGAGATCTGCGTGTCATGTGCCCAGTAGCTGCTCATACTATCAAATTTAGTGCAGGAGTTCCTTTGATGTTATTGAATGCAACCAGGTGACGACTGTTTTTTTCGGAGTCTACAGACTGATATACGGTTATCACCATAAGTGCCCTGAGAATGTTTAACCGAGACTCTCCTGAAAAGACAATGTGCTACTCTTGTATCCAATTATTTGATTTGATGCATCAGAAGGGTCATTATCCTCTATACTACATTGCAAAGATAAATGAAAGTAATGGTTACCATGCTGACAGAATCAAAATTAATGCATAAATCTTCATACTGTGCTATAGGATACAATTCGTTATGCAAACAAGCCCATTCCCTAACTAATAATTACTGATGTGATTGTATAATTTTGCGAGGCAATTTCTCAACATATCTGTCTTCTTGGATACTAGTCGTTAGAAAATAATGAAGAGTTCTTGTCCTTCAACATTACAATCAGCAATCCTTGAAATACATATTTTTATGATACTGATTACATTTCAAGAAGTATGAGTGGCAATATCCCAGAATCACATTTCACACTTTCGACAGGGTATGATTCTGCCTCTTTCAAACTCTGACATTTATTGGTAGTCATTTTTTTCGTCTTATTTAAGGCATAGCATGATATTCTGAGAAAATTCTGACTTTAAAAAGCTATATGAGAATGAAAAATTCACTGCACAAATTATTTATGCAATGGTTCAGAAGTTATTTGGACTGCCAACATCGTCAAAATGCACTGAAAACATAGTGATTTAGATATTCCAATTTCTTTCTTTCATGAGATTAAAAATCTCGTAAGATCTTTTCTATGTTGAAATTTTAATGGAAAAGAGTGTATATAGATTCCCAGATCTTTGATTTCACATCTTTTGATTACTTTTAAAATAAGAAATGAATTTAAAAGTGCAATGCAAAACAAACCAATGCAATAAAGAAATTGTCTTTCTAGTTTTCATGAAATTGTATTTAATAATATTTTTAGTAAATTCAAAAGATTTCCTAAGTATTAAATATAATGGATGCAACTTGACCAGAATTCAAGATTCTCATCTCAGCCTGCTCTAAAGGGTTTGCATGGACACAAATTAGGAGAACTTTATGTAAAATATGTTTTAAAAATAAATTTGTACAAAATAAAAAATAGTTTTTATTAAAAATGTCGTGATAATGAACAATATAAAACGAATTATTCGTTTGAAGGAGTAAGTAAATTTGGATTTATTAATTAAAATTTAAATTTTTTGTTACATTTTTTCTCAATCTCGCTAGATATGGCATTCAATATTTTAAAATTAATTAATTCATACTTTTTACAAGAAATTTTCTACACAACCGCCTTAGAATTTGTGCCATACCTTTAAAGAAAAGTCATTCTGAGAAACTTATTTAAAATATATGCCCAAAATATAAATACAAAAACATTATTAAACAAAAATAAATATATACGTAATCATAAGTATGTAGATTTGATGCAATTAATGCAGATGACTTTAAGTGTCGCCGATAATATGGTGTGGAAATTTGCATATTCGATTATTTTATAATTTGATAAATATTATAACTAAGGAACATTTCTAGAATTCATGTGTAATGCAAATTCATTAAATTGAAATACAAAATACGTGATAATAACCATTTGAACTTGATTTAGATGGAATATACAATGTTGAGTCTCACTAATTTTATGGTGTAGAAGTGTTGAAAAAATATCTTATATTAGAATTTCCCAGTTTGATTGATTAAATGTTGTGAAATATTTACTTATGAATTTGTTTAAGAAATTCTTAATATGTAATTATAGAAAATAATTTTGACAAAAAACTTATCTTCCTGAATGTAATATAAATATATCATTATCTTTTTATTAAAATATTTTTAATTTGTATAAAAAATGTTAAGTTGTTTTAATATTTTTTCTCATTTTATATATTTTTCTCATTATAGATAATTTTTCATTTTATATATTTTTTGAATTAATTATTTCCATAATATGTACATTTAAAAATACTATAGCCTATCTTAAATATCAACTTTTTAAAAGTTTTAATTCTTCTTCCAATAAATAAATTTTATGCAATAAAAATATTTTAAATGGATAAAATTTACATTTATTTAACATATAAGCTAATTTAGAGCATATGCAGCTTTTGAACTTATAAGAAATTTAATATCTGATTATTTATAAAAATATTTTGAGTTTTTATCTCATACACATTTGCTTATGCACTCTCGGAAACATAATTAAGTAATCTATAACAATGGATTAGTTGATTCGCTGGCTATTATGTGAAAGGGACATAATTTTTTTCCCGTTGATTACAAATTTAAAAAAGTGTAACTAAATAATTGTCATTGATCTAAATTTGCCCCAATGTTTTGCTACAACTCTTAATCTTATGATTTTATTTGTTAATCAAATTATACTGATGACACGTAAATATAGCTAAAATTTAATGAAATGTTCTTCTGATAAGCCGCAGGAGACTGATGTGTAAATGCTTCAAAATAGCTTCAAACATTTAGCTATACATAACGCGATGACCATTAAAGTAAAGAAATTTGAATACATCCATATATTTTAATGTAAATCGGGCTTTTAAAATTTTTTTCAGAATTCCTTTGATACTATAGTAGTTTTTATTTAAATTATACAATTTATTAATTATTCTTTTTGATGCATATATTTGATAAATAGAAATTGGAATTTTATAATATTACATTAGGAGTTTTGAAATCAAGCATATGGCAGTTCACACAAATGTGTCATGATACATTTCATGCATAAAAGTAAAGTTGGAATTCACACACATTTCTTCTGAAAACTTGATAAATTTAGTTTAAAATGATTGCATGTTTTTCTTTTCACATAGGCTAATGCAATAAAAAGCTTTGATTAGCGTTATTACTACATCAAGTTATTGTTCATACTGTTGAGAAAATACATGAAGTAGATTTCCGTAAAGTTTGTTTCACTGCAAGACTGTTTAAAACGAAAGGAATTGTGTGTGCTTAGCGGTATTTAGCTTACAGCATCCCTGAAAATATTAATCAACTGCAAAATTTAGAGGCTTCATCGTGGAATCTTTTCAATTACAGATGTTTATTGATAAGATTGTTGACATACTTATTAAACTTTTCCCGAAGCTTACTTGATTCTGGGCTTACAGTGTCCTAGAGGTAGGACACTATTTTTCAGAGCGATATTACTCGCTTTGTGTTTTTTATGAAATAATGAGAGGGAACCTAATAACCTGAGAAATTAGATTAGTTGAATTTATCCTACTAAGCATTTTAATTCTCCGATTATTTTGAATTAATTCAGATTCAAATACAATGCAATTAACTATTATCCAGAGATATCTCGACCATATCTGAGTTTGTTAAATAAATTTTTTTAACTTGTTTTTACGCAGATTAAATCTTACAATAAAGAAATTTTACAAACTTGAAATAGATAATATTATTAATGTGTTTGATTGTGTTTTAATAAATATTTTGAAGGTGAATACATATATCTTGGTACTATTTTAATTGATCTATATGTGGCAAAGTTTGATGAAGATAAGTTGTTTTAGACTTGTAGAAATTAAAAAATTCAACTTAGAACCTACAGATTAAGTTAACAAAATTTTATAACAAAGTAATGTAAAAGATAATTTAATAACAACGAAAAAACTTATTTTCTACAATTTTCTAACGCTAAAAATTCGTAAGAAAAGCAGAGAAGTTAATCATATATTTTCATAGTTTTCTGAAACAAAATTAAAGCTGAAATACCCGTTTATAATGAAAATGAATTTTATAGCTATCAAAAGTAGAATGAGTTTTCTTCTTTTTTAGATTAGATAATGAAAATTAAGTTACTTCTTTAATAATAATGAATGATAGTCATTTTACTAATCAAGAATAAATATTTTTTTTACCGAATGAAAATATAAAAAGTATGCTGTTCCCATTTCGAAAATAATTTTCAATTATTTCCAGTTGCAAAATGCATAATCAGAAGTGTTTTTTGTTTTGGAATTTTTACATTAAATGTTTTTTGAAGATAAATACTTTTTTATATAGACTTCCTGGAAAAAGAATGTTCAGTGTCTTCATTAAATAGATTCTGTACTTTAGAGCTACTTACCAATCGTTAATTTTAACTTAAATAATTCTATATGCATCAAACTTTACTGTTTAAAACATTTCTTTGTTGCGACTAATGATTTTGATTTTCGGAATGAAATGAATATTCTACAATATAAAGCTTTTAACTTTTAAAGTTTTTTTACAAACCAAAAATTTTCTAATTTTATAAAAAAATCAAACATTTTTTAAAAATTTAGAATGTTTCTAAAATTTGAAAAATATTATTCAAACTTAGGAATGATATTTTTGTCACTTCAAAAAAACTACATCCATTCTTTCGAAAAATATACTTGTGTTAAATTGAATTTTCCCCCGAATAGAAAATGAAACAATTTTGTCTCCAAAGTAGGCACGTTTTTAAGTCTTAGCTACTTTTTTTTTTAGTAAAATAGTTTTTCTGTGCGTTTGCATAATCAATCACCCAACATGTCATGGTCAGAAGCAAAAAAGTAGGATGTTTTTTTTTACATGAAAGAAGAATTCAGCGAAAACATTTGTTACAGTATTTAATGTTGCGAATCGACTGGTAATTTTGTGTTAGAAATGGTATTTACTTTCGCATGTTGACCTTCAAAGGCAAGGACTTTATTTTGAAATTTTTCTTTGGGGAGAGATTATATGATGGACAGTTGACATCACCTTTGGAAATTCTTTTTCACTGTTGATGGCTTAATTGAACTCTTTGTTGCGTATTTGGCGATACGTATGAATGATTGTACATCGCTTGAGAGAATTCCATCTTACGCTTTTAGTTCATGAAAAATTTAATATCAGATTCATATCATTTTTATAAAAATATATATTAAGCTCATGGATCAAGCTAACTTGTCTTTTTGTGCCCTGAATGAACTGAAAAAAAGGTATTTATTATTATATAATGATATTTATAATGCTTAGTTAGTTTTATTTAGAAAGTTTTGCACTAAATAATGTCGTTTTGGCTCATAGAGGACTTTAGAAAACATGAAATAAGGTGTTAAAAGCTTGAAAATTTTCCTTATTTACGAAGTTATTACATATTGAAGTCCGGATTCATTTTATCCAAGTAATAATGCGTCGAGTTAGGGAAACTGAAAACACGTTCGCTGAAGTAATCAAAAATAAATATTTGGAAATGTAAAAAAAAAAAAGGTAATGTTTTTTATAATAAGAATTGCATAATGGATATGCTGAAGGAAAGAAGGATTTGTGAGGACTTTCATATAATTTCTTTACTCCAACACTGCTGCGCATAAATTAGAATTTTAAAAAGAAGGATGGAACCACAAGAGGAACTGTATGTAAAGCGGGATAAGCAGCTTCACAAAGTTAGTTTCAGTTTAAATCAATTGAAACCTGTCATCAAAGTTTTGAAATGAAAAATAGCCTACGTTATAAGTTAGCTTGTGATTAAAATTATAATATAAGCCTTTTTCCATTTCATATTACCATTTTCAATTCCCTCTTTACAAAGATAAGTGAATATACAAAATAAGGATTTTATTTATGTAAATAAAAAGGGAACAACTTTGATATACACCCTCCAAAAAATTAAGCGCCAAATCTGGCACTCCCTATGGACTTTTTAGGGTTGCTGTTTCTTATTTTGGTGTTGCCAATTTAGGTTTTTTCTGTTGTCAAATTCAGTATTTTCTTGTATTTTGTATCATTTTTTGAGTTTTTTTTAAAGTTTCTTTGTTATTAATTATTTATTTTAGCGAGAATCCATCTTGATGAGAAAAAAGTATCCAAATTTCCGATTTGGGGGGGGGTATATCAAAGTAGTTTCATAAAAAGCAAATTTCTCAAAAATATTTTATGTGTGTGTGTGTGGTATATCTTTGGGATACATTTATCTAATATTTTACTCTATATATTTTCTAACTGTAATACATTCATAGTTGTTTCTTATGTAATTTGATGCTAGTACCTCACATTTTTAGTATAAACTATATGGGTTATTGGTTAGTCTATAGCCTAACTTTGAAGTACTTTTAATAAAATTTGAGCATTTGTTATCTTTTGAAAAGGCTTTTTATTTATATGAGAAGTAGTGACGTTTCATTAGGATAAAAACCCTGCAATATGTTAAGAGCTCACCCCGATAGATGTTGACAGCTGAAGTGAAATATACATTAGCATTTGCTCTGCAGAGTCTGGAATTGAATCTAGTGCTTTTAACCCTGAAAAACAGGATTCTACTACAAAGTAATTTTGAGTATTACATCTTAAACTTATTTAAAGCTTGGCCTTTTTTTCTAATGAAGTATTCTAAAAAATAAATATAAGCTTGCAAAAAATATTCGTGGGCCATATGTGATCAATATAAATAAGGTTAACGTCCTGTCATTTAAAGTATCGAATTAAATATGAAATAAAGTTTTGGTAAAAGTTTACAAGCGAATATTCCTTGATTTTTCGGTGATTTTTTTTGTCGCCAAGATATAAGTAACAAAATGGCCCTGGTAGCTTTAGAAAAGCTTAACTAATATAAAATTAGGTGTTAATTCAGGGTTACCTAAATTAAATTTTATCCCTAAATTTTTATCCAAACCAATGGGCAATTCTACACCGAACCCCAAATTTCTGTTCACAAGCATTCCAATTATTAGATTACTTGCTAGATTACTTTTCCGTTGTTTAGCAAGTGCTGTTGTTAAACTCGGAAATTTCCATAGAGAATGGTGTACAACTAGGTCCATGTGACTCACTTGCATTTTATATTTAAATAACTTTGGAGATCCATAGTTTGATATTTAAAATACATAGTAAATATTGAGAAAAGCTGAAATCCGGTGGAAAATTTGGCGAATAAAATTATAAAAAGACAAGTGTCAAAAATTTGATCTTGTGTAAATCAGACATGGTTCAGTTAACTTCTTGAAGACTTAACTTTAGTTACGATGAGCTCAGGTAGAAATTTTACTGCGGGAACATTCGAAGTTCTACTCTTCGATCTATTCTTCCTCATATAAAGTGATTTTTAACAGTTGAAAAAAATTTTTTTTAACTTACTTGCCAGAAATAATATTGTAAAGCACACTTCTTGGCTATGTAGTATGACAACATTTCTTGGAGTTAGTTATCTCAGCTTTTCAATCTCAATGATTATTGAGCAACGAGAGAAGGATGTTGCGTTTCTGTTATCTGCACGCACGCCTATCGGTTTTAATGATCGGGTTTACAACCACACAACATGTTAACAAGACGCACAATTTATGAAAAGTTCCCAGAAAAGGGAGAAAGTCGGAGGTTGATCAATTGCCTTACAGTGGCTTTTTTATTATCAGGTTGCCTGTGAAATGGTGTCAAATATTATAATGTAGTATATACAGCAAATTTTTATTGCAATGTAAAATATCCGAGAAAGGATTGAGTGCGTTAATATTTGTAACTTAGCTGAAATTGTTAAACAATATTTAAATTTTTGAAACATTATAGTAGATTTCCATAGGCCCAATTCACACTTACTATTATGCAGAATAATTATAAAAAATGTTAGTTCTAATAAGATCAAATTTGACTATGAAATTTTTCAGAACTGAAATTTTTCAGATAAAAGAAGTCGACATTTGAGTTAAGACTTTTTTTATTTCGCCGAATTCCAAAATACATTCTTTACTCCCCGTAATCTCTATGCATTATGGTTTTAATAAAATCAAGGGAGATATTCAAACAAAGACAAGTAACATAATATGTTGGTAGGTAATTGACCTTCATTTCGGGATGTCAAAGTCACTTATTTTATTTCTCCGAAAATAGTTAATAATTTTTTTTTAATGTAAAAGGATAAATTTAATTTTTCAATCCTAAATATTTTAAGAAATTCGAGCTCTCACGCAGTTTTGGGATACACTAATCTATATAAATAAAATAGTTATGTGTGTCCACCACAATTTTTTCTGGGATTAGAACAAAAACGCTTATGAGGAACATAATGAAACAGACTAGGATGTTGGCTGCAAATTAACTTAAGATATAAGCTATGTTTCTTTTTGGAATTTTGATTATAACACTCATTATTTATTTGAAAGAGTAATTAACACTGATTTGAGTTTACTGCAAAGCTGCTTATTCTGCAATGTACAGTTTCAGAATTCTAATCTTTCGAGAGAAGAAGAGGAACTTATTCTTTTCTTCGTTTTGAAATGCTTATTTTACGTAATTCTTAGGGTGTGGAAAGTTATGAATGGTATTGAATTCTCCTTTTCCTTTCTACATTCCACATAGTTTTATCTTAACTTATTATTTCGTTAATTTAGAAAAATATTGTATGCTGCAAATGTGCCTTTGGTTTCAAAATTTGCTGTCAAAGAATTTGCGACCAAAGAAATACTGGAGCTTTGAGAAAAAGATTCTAAAATTCAACATTTAATAACAGTATGATTAATGTAGATTTTCAAGTGTTCTATAATTCATTCGATTTGTTTTTTAGGAAATCTTTAAATGAAACCTGATTCCTTGATGTAAAATAGTTTTTTGAACAAATCTCAGTATGTTTCGTTTACTTTTTCAGATCGCTATTTTTCGTCGAAAGCTACCAATTTTTTCTATTGGATGTTTCCTCAAAACCATCAAATTTTGTCGGTTTTTTTCGCTAGAAGTAAATATGAGGGAGATTGTCCAGATAAATAATTTCTTTTACAGAATAAAATAGTTTTTTTAGGGTTTGGCAAACAAAATTATCATAAGAAAAAATCACAGCAGTTTTGCAGACAAGAATTTTTCACTACAGTCAATTTTCTTTCTTCATTTTTGTTACAGTACTTACGTTAATTTGGAAAAGTATTTGAGGGGAAACAACTAAATAGTGAATGTGATATTGTACAAAATAAAAAAAAAAGTTATAAATTTGGTAAATGAAATTAAATTAACATATTTATAAGATTTAAATGAAAACCCATTAAAATATTTTACCTAAGCAAACTAGCTTGGTATACGTTACGTTACGAGTCATTTTCTACAGTAGTAACAAAATTTCAGTCATCATCATTATAGAAATATATTATGTTACATTTAAAGAAATATAAAGTAAAAAATCTCTAACAATGTTTAAATATCAATAATTTCATCCAATAATTATTTATATCTATGTTTATTAAAATAATCATTAGTAAAAATAATTTGAATAAACTAAACGAATATATCATTTTGCAATTTTTATTGCAAGCTCTTTCTTAGATACTAATCTTATGAAAAAAATTAATAACAGTTTTTAAAATTCCAAGATTTTTATGTAAAGACTTAATTATAATTAATGTTTTGAAAAGGTAATTATTGTAAATATTCCCTTCAATAAAGCTGTTTTATATTTATTGGAATTTTTTCCTATAATCTTCTTATGGATATTTGTTTTACTAAATTAGACTTTTTAATGCAAACACGAAAAAATTGCATTATTTTTCTATTTTGATTGACATAAATATATATATTTGAAATACATTTTAAAGAAAATCAAATTCACATGAAGAATCTATTTTAACAAAAGTGCATGTTAATTTTAAGAAGGACGTGAATTATTATTTTTTGCATATTGCTATAAAAACTTTCAGCATCATTTGTTATAACTATTTATGCAAAATATGGAAATAAGTTTTGCAAATTTTTAATATTAAAGATTTTTTTTTAAATCTTCAACTTCAATTGGAAAAATTCGTTTTAATGAAAATGTATGACAATTCCAAAGATAAAACTAAAACAATTCACGTAAACTTTTCTGAAACTGATATATGAAATATAATAAAAAAACATTATAACATTAAACAAATAAGAAATATCAGTTTATGCCTTATTCTCTTTCATAAACTTTTGTATATTTTTACGCTTTTGTATATTTTTAGTCAATGTATATTTTTATTTTATTGAAAATTATCACTTACTGCTATTAATTATTATTATCATATTTTATCAATAATTAAAATTTTTTTATAAGAAATACAAGTAAGAAACGTTACACTACGTAAAAAAAAATAATTTCCAATATTGTATGTTTTATTTCTCTCAAAACATTTTTTTACATATTTATAGATTCTAAAATTGCTGTAGTTAGACATTTTCATTTAATCAAAAATTATCATTCAGTTAGTAAAGTTATTAATTAGAGACACTTAATTACCTATGATTTCTAAAGCAGTTTTGTGAAATATAAATAAAAATTATTGTAATGTGCAATAAATATATGTTCCAATATATTAAGTTCTGTTCTCTTCTAGAATTCATTTATTCTATATTTTTCCAGAAATTTCTTTTCGACGCATTTTATTTCACCAAAAATTGTCAATGTAAAACTTTTTAAAACTCATAAATTTGAATTTTTTTTCTTTTTCTTCTCAAATTTAATTTATTTATATATTCATTAATTATATATTTATTTATCCCAAATCTCATACACACATTAGTAGAAGTTTTGCTTAACCGCAGAAAGCCATTTATCATCAGTGTCTATTTATTATTTCTTAATTTAAAAATAAATAAATATAAGCAATGAAGAACTAAGAAATATATGTAAAAACTTTTTATTATAACCTATAAGAGTTGCATATTTTAATATTTTTTCCCAATTCTAGAAGAATTCTTTTTTATATGGTTATATCTTTTAAAATATTTGGGGCTATGTTCTTCTGATTAATAGAAAATTGTCTTTCACTTAACAGGAAAACAAATTTCTAAAACAATTATATGAAATACAAATAAATAATGAAACCAATATTTTAGGCTTTATTTTCTCTTTCAGTATTCTTTTCTTGTATATTCATGAATTTTAAAAATTTTTGTAAATGTTTTTTAAAATTAAAATTTAAAATGTTTTTAAAAGTGTTTTTTTAAAATCTTAGTAAATTTTTAAAATTTTGTAATTAATAATGAATTAACAATATTCTTAATAACTCAAATGAAAATGTTACTAAATTACCAGTTATTTTTAAAACTTATATATATATATATATATATATATATATATATATATATATATATATTATATTTCACTCTTTAAAATGTCATTATTGATGCATGTTTACTTAATCCAAAATTGCCCAATGATTAATGTCAATATATTTTTAAAGTTATGCATTTATAAATATTTATATATTTGTAAATTATATACAAGAAATCATATAACTTGTAGGAAATATAAGTTACTATTTTATTTTTCATATAATTCTTTACTGGTACATTTATTTATTCCAAAATGTACATTGCCAATAATAATATATTTCCATTTATCCCCAAAGCTTGTCATTCAATTACATAAAACAATTCCCCCTCCCAGAAGAGAGCGAAAACGTCATTCATTTGCCATTTCTTCATCATCGCTCGTCGCGGTTGATGCAACCATTAGATAATGTAGGTCGAGCGAGATTATGAAACGGTCAAGCGCTTTGCATCTTCCTGTTCTCTCAGGCATGCAGGACAATTATCTCGTTTCTGCGCGAGTTAAATATATTCGGTAAAATGCTGTATTAAATAACCAATTTCATTTTTCCGTGAATGGGAATTGTCATTGTTTCAGAGCGCAGTTTCATTGGAGAGACATTTTTTTTGGTTGTAATTTTGAATTTCTGAATTCCAATGAGCTCATGATTGTTTCGGCTTGTAAGCAATTATTCATAATTCTAAGTCCATTGATATTTCCTATTTAACTTCAGGTTTTCCCACAATAAAGAGTTTGTTAGTTCTGATAAACGAACCGTGTGATTAATATTTTGCAGTTTTATTGCATCCATTGATAGTTGGTATTGTTCCTTTAAAGAGAGAGATATTTTATTCTTAAAATACATTCAGATTTGTTCTGTTGTAAAATTGAACCAATATTAGTTTCTGTTGTGACAAGTTAAATAATCAATGTGTTTGCGTAAGTTGCAAAGGCAAAATTAATTATTCCAGAAGTAGATTATTAATCTGAATTAATGTGAAATTAAGAGTGTAATCATAATAATTATCAACAAGTGCGGTTTCATTAATAATTATATTTTCATAAAGTTTAATCATTCTAATTAAATTTTGTATGCTGTTATTTGTATGTCGTATAATATAAATTTTTTTCCCTACATAATTAATTGATTATTTTTCAATATAAATTATTAAGATTTTCCTTATTCGTTCAGTTTATATTGAGCATTGGATCAAAGCAAGAATTGATTATTTGTTCAACATCTGTTGTACAATAGACAATGAACATGAAAATAACAATCATTTACTTAGTATATCTGATAAAAAAAATAATTTAAATAATTGAGAGTAAGAACAAGCATGTAATTGTTACTTCTTTAAATTATATGGTGTAATATTTCTAATTAAAATTTATGCCAATAAAATTTTTTTTAAGGGTTTCTTTGTCGTTCAACGGGTTTTTTTCTGCAAACGTGGGCTATCAGTTTAAAGTGGATTATATATCCACCGGGTTGTATATGCCTAAGTCTGAATAAGGAATCAAATTCAATGCTGAAATGAAGACAAGAGCTTTGAGTATTCGATTGATTTCTGGGCTATGTTGATTAAAATCTTATATAGCAATTTTTTTGCCATGAGAAATAATACTTTAAAGGCTACAAAAGTAATTAAGTATCTATTTGCTTGCTATCGTGTGTTATAGATGTTGTAACTTACGTCACTCGTTGCATAATAACAACATATGGAGGTTTTTATTAACATTTTAGCATCGTATATATCATACAGCCTAAAAGCTGAACGCTGATTAAGATACTCAAACATACGTCGCAACTTGGTCCTTTGGGAGGGCGTTTCATAGATAATCCAGCGTATTCGTTTGTCGGAAATTATCATACATATAGCTCGACAAACATGCAGACAGACATAGAAACATAGCATGTATCTCCTATCATTCAACAGTTGCTAAGATCGATACTAAGGCTATGTCATTTCCTGCTCTATTGCAGTACAATAACAATAACATTTAACCTTAAGTGTGGTACAATAACAGGAAAACATGATCCTGTTATTGTACTGAAGTGATTCTTATAACATTTATTTTTGTGAATTTGTAATGCTATTTGGAAAATGCTTATTAATTCTAAGATTTAATATATATTTTTATCTCTTTTACTCAAAAGTCTTATATCTAAAAATAATATATAATTCTTATGAAAGTTCAGTATTATAAATCCGAAATCAAGTGGCAGACAACTTAAGAGCGGAAATGATATTTTGAGACACTTGTACACCCCATAAGATCTTGCTTTTCGAAAGAATTTTGCATAAATAGTAGGTCTTATTCACAAAGAAGAAAAAACACAGGAAACTTCCAAGAACCACCCCAGACATGAATGGAGAAGAACAACATCCATCCCTTGTTCAACAGTGGCTGGGCTCAAATCCTGAAAACTCCATTCTGAAAAGCGTTGTCTTACTTCTAAGCTTTTGTGATAAGGGGATGTGATGGCTTGTTTAACTAATGATGTATTTAAAGATGGATTATGTAATGTATTAACGATGAATCCGATACTTTTTCTAAGTTGCGATTTCTCAATCTAACTATTTGAATTTGTTAGGGAAAACCTTATTCAAATATATTTTAAATATTAATGCAATCGGGTTAAAAAACCAATCTTCAGTTATGTCTTAAAATCTTAATTATATGAAATTTTAAGAACATATATACAGTACTGCAAACAACAAAAGTATGTAATTAAGGGGTGGAAAGTGGGTGTAGCGTGTTGTTTCTAGCACGTAGAAAAATAAGTTACTTGAAAGATGAGTAAGAAATGCTTGGAAACCAGTGAAAACATCATCAAATATATCAGAATTAAAAACAGCAGACTGTACAGCAAATTGATGTGTGTAAAAACTTAGTAGCTTTAGACTACAATAATTTAGATTTGAAGTAGTAAATTATTTTTAATTTATAGAGTGAAGAATTGTATTTAAAATCTTCACATTGGGTTTAATTTGTTATGATAATACGCTGGATTTTTGCTTCTCAAGGATATGTTTCATAGACATGAATTGTATTGAAAACAAATTGTCAATATTCCTCATTACTGTCTCGGCCGTTCCTCATCCCTGTGGAACTGTGGATCAGAAGGTGGTTAATGGGCTGCGATTCGTCAACCAAGTATGACCCACACATATTCTTTCGAATTTAGGTATGGTGAGAATGCTGGCCAATCCCTATGTGTGATATCTTCTGATTGACAGCAATCGTTGACGATGTTTGAACGGTGGTGATGGACGTTATCATCTGTAAATACAAATTCAGTTCACACGGCACGACTAAACAAACGGACATGCTGTTCCAGAATGATGTCCCGATAAATTTTTAATGTCACAGTTGGCATTTGAACACTCAAATCAGTTTTGGAACCCAATGTAATATCTCCACAAACAAACACGCCAGCGACACCGTAGATTGACGTTAAATGTTTTCTTAGTGACACTGGCTTGCTTCATATGAATACCCGACGTGAATCGGTCTGAATATTATAACTCGACTAAAAACAGAACAAAAGCTCACAGTGATGGTATCCACATACGCTCTAGAGTTCCCGTGGGAGGATCACATCTGAAAGTCCTGCGAAAATATAGATCATACTGTCTCAAACTGTTTGCTTTGTTTGCACAGTTTGCTTTGAAAAGGTCGTACCCTTAGCTGACGACAGCTGACGTGACAGGTTTACTTCCGTGTTTCATCTGTTTCTTTAGATGGTTACTGATAAATATCAGCCGTCATTCGGTATTGTCACTCGGAATCGATCAGTACTGTATAGTGTATTGACATTCCATCATTTTGGTATCGTTGCCACAATAAGAGATAACACTTAGGGTGATTCCATTTTCCTCGAATATTGCCATCTGCGTAAATGTGCATTCCAGGAGCCTGATAATTCTATCACGTAAAATATCATTCACACGCGTCATCTGGGTCATATCTATGCAGTCGTGTCTCTGAACGCCGTACGGAACAACTGAAAACACGTTTCTTTCTTTGCTCTCGTCATTGTGACACCTGATGACGCCGAGAGTATGCCACAATGACGAGAGCGTTATTAGGTGGTTTCCTGTAATATGCATACAATGCTTGACCACGCGCGTGATATTTCTAAAGATATTATTTTTCCTTTAGAGTTTGAATTCCATATGCTTTCTGGATTATCCTTCATTTTTGGACATGTATGCAAAAGAAAAATATGGCCTTATTATTTTAATAATTGTATAAACAAATCATAACAAATTGTACGACTTGACAGAAAATACTGATCTAAAAATAGGCAATTGTTCATAATTTATAAGGATTTGATTAATATAAATACAACATTTCTATTGATAAAATTAACTAACTGAATTTAGTCAAACAGAACTAGAAAATATTTCTCTTTCATGTTACTCAATGAAGATAAGACTGTGTTTATATAAGATGTCTAAATGACTTAGGCGTGCAAAGGATTATAGGATAATGTATAGAAATGTTCGGCAGCGTTAAAATCTCGTAATATATTGTGATTGCATATTATATTATACATTATCTAACCCTTTCTCTAAAATTTCATTGGTATCTGCTTCCATTATCTTCTCTTCTGGAATTTAATAATTCAATTCGCAAGACATAATGGATGAAGTAAATAGCTACTAACTATAATGTTAAATAGTTGGCTGTAAAATATGTGTTCATATCAAATATATATGTATACATAGTTACGAATATCTATATCTATATTTATATCTGTCTATCTATATATAAATATATTCCACAAGTCATAAGAATGGAGAGCTCCAAAACATTCAACATATGTATTTATGCAGAGAATAGACACCCAACATTCATTTCTACTTAACTTATTCAACTGTTGCTATGATTAATCCATTCACATTAAAGGACACGTCTTCTTTTTTGATACTATTTAACATAACGTATCATGCACTACAAGAAAATCCCGGCTTAACCGAAGGTCCATCGTATTCACTAAAGGTGGCCGGGTGACGATATATAAGTCATAGGCGCAATGTGGTCCAAGTGAAATAATATTTATGAGGGTGGCAGGTCAAGTATTAGGGGTTTTTCTGCTTGATTTTTGCTTCTAAATTACGAAGACATCCACTCGGTTGGTTTCCTAACTAATAGAGCCCAACTTTAGGCTGGGTACGGGGAAACAGACTGGTGCCACAAGGGATGATAGTCTATATAAGGCTGTTCAACGACTTCAAAGAACTGTTTCTGAGAATGTCTTTCATAGAAATATTTGAGAAATATGAGTATCACATGAGTAAAAATTGCGGAACCTGGAAATTATCCATAAATCCACTTCATTAAATATTCGCGTAACTCGAAGCTATATTAAAGCTCTGACTTTTAATTCAACTGTCCGCAAGTTTGATTATCACCTTCGTGAGGTTGTTTGAGGGGGTTTAGACTTTTAAGTGTAAATCCAAGTCGAATTTTGCGCAAAAAATGATATTAAAGTAATAACCAACCAATGAATGTGGATACAGAAATCAAAACCTTAATTATTCAAATCCTATTGAATATTAATGAGGGAGAAAGACTCTTTATTTTCAACAAGTTAGGTTCTATTTTTTAGACACTTAAGTCCTATTGCAAAGACAAACATATTATTGTAAAATAGACGTCACAAAAAATCAAAAATTGAAAAATAGTTGGGTTTGAATTTTTCTCTCGATCACCAATATGATTTATTTTCATTACTGTTCATTATTTAATTTTATTTTTTTTTACATAATAAACTGAAAATTTAAAAATATAACAAAAGATAACCGTTTATATAAATAGCCTTAGAATAAATTTATATTTTTACACTAAAATAAGAATAAAAACCTGCTTCAAAAAATGTCCTTGATTGGTAGCAAACGAGGCAATTAAAACTGATTTATGCAAATAAACTACAAATTTACGTAAAATAAGACAAAGTAAACAAGACAACAGTCGGAAACTTACATAGTTATAACATAAATCTAGTTTTATCTAAGCAACTAAGTTCTAACATAGTCTAAAAGAGCTGGAGCAAAAATCATGTATTTATTAATTTGCTGTAGCATAAGTAGGCAGAATTTAATTTAAATGCAGCCATAAAATTTTCAAAATGTAATAAGACAGAAGGCTGACTGTAAACTGGTAAGTTTAAATATAAACGATGTATCAAAATCTTCTCAAGTGATATGTCCAATAATGTCCAGTGACAGTATGAATGAATATCTTGAGCTCATAGTTATAATTTATTCATTGATCTCAACTGAAGTACATAATAGTTGATTTAGTCTTTCCTTTTATTGGTGGGAAAAAGTCACGTGTTGTTGTTATTATTATGAAATTAATAAAATAAATTTGAAAAACATGGCTATTTTTTATTAAGTCAGTGAATCATGTGGCAAATTCAAATTATGACATTATGAGCATGATTATATTCATAAATTTTTTTTTTATAGAAGTGGTAAATATATTTTTATTATCAATTAATATTTTGAAATAATATTTCAACCTGGTGTTAATAATGTAATTAAGAAATAGAAAAAATTCATTATTTTATAAATTAAATAAGTATCAATGATTTTAAAAATGAAAAAAATTCCTTATGTAGAAATATTAAAATATTCCTTATGTAGAATTTAAAAATATTCCTTATGTAGAAATCGAAAGCAAATGAGAAATTTATCATTTTAAAAATATCTTCAGAATACTTAAATTCAACATATTTATTGATTGGTGTAAAAATGTTAATGTGTGGAGTAATTATTCTCAGTTGGACCATAATGATTAAAATATTTAAATTTCTTTATATTTTTATAATCTTTAAAAATTTATGAAACTTCAATAATTCCTCATTTATTATAATTAGCAATTTTTTAAAATTAAAATTATTATTATATAGTGTGTTTTGCTTTAAATCTAATTAATAAATAGAATAACAAGCATAACAAAATAAATATTTGTTTTTTAAAAGTATTCGAATTTAATTAACAGTAAATAAATATAAAATTAAATATATATAAAGCTTAGTTTTTTAAAGATTCTCACAACTTTTGTTATCTCTTTGCCACAATTTTCAGTCAGTTATAAGAGATTACTTTACAAAACTTTATTATGTAAACTCTTGTCTATACGTTGAGACAAAATTACTTTCGTACAATCTGTTTTAACTTCTCTTTTTAATTAGAATTCTTGTGAGAAGAGTTCAAATGGATTTTTCAAATGAGGTTTGGGACTTGTTTTGGTATTAATGTACTTTGGGAACGTAAACAATTAATAGTATGAAATATTACTTCCAAACACATATTTCTATTATTATATAAAAAATGGCTTATACGATTAATACTAAGGAATAAATATAAAATAAAAATAGAAAGGTCAAACATATTTTTTCTTATTTTGAAATTCCTAAACCAAATGCTGAATACAAATGTTTTTCAAAAATTTCCGTCCCATTTTGAAACAATCAAAATAATTTTTTGTTCGTTGCACGCTTTTGCCATCTATCGGTGATTAAAGTAATGAAAATCGTAATAGTAATTTTCTTTTAAATGAAATTAGCGTATTTATATGAGTAATCAAATTTAATCTTTATGATGCCATTTGAATTAAATAGAGTTCATTTAATTGTTGTGGAATAAAAAATTGCCATCTGGTTTTTTTACGTTAAAAAAATTAATATTTATTTAAATAATATTTGTATTTTTATTTATATAACAGTATCATTTCTCCTATAATAAAATTAGATTTTTACAATACAATACTATCAATATAAAAATATTAAAAAAAACAAGAATTTAAATTTTTATATAGGCTAGCTATAATTGAGCATATTGTCATGTTATAATATGTAATATTATTATAAATAATCGAATAATAAAAATGTGTTCTTAGTGTATTATTTATTATGCTATTTCATTATTATGGTATTATTTATAACTATCTATTTCATTATTATTTATTTGTATTACATTATTATTAAACTATAAAGACGTTCATCTAAATTAATATTTTAAATTTCAATACTATTAATAATAAAGTGTTAGAAAATAAATAATTACATTTTTATTTCATGCTAATTAGTTTGAAAATATTGTTCAAATTTATAGACTGTGTGAATTAGAAACAAAAAAATTTATCACTATTTTCGTAGTTTTGAATTTATAAAAATTTTGAATACAATGCCAGACAATTAAATAATAATCGCTAAAATTCTTTCGTATTTCTGTATCCAAAAATGATAACTATAATTGGAGAATTTGAGTTGTTTTCAATTAAAATAATTTTGGGTATTTTCAACAAAATTTGAAAATCTTTTTAGTTTATACATAAAAACGTCATATTGTCTTTACCAAAGTCATTATTAGTTTGTTTAATCATGGTATCATTTGCATCATTTTGTATTAAAAAAATATATATTCTTCAGACAGTGAAATTTATAATTCATACAAGAATTCAAAGGAATGTAAATCTGGGTATGTAAATAACAATAAAAATATTTTCATAAAATTTGATAAATAACGAAATATTTATAGAAACAAAATGTATTTTTATTATTTGAAACTATAAAGTGTATGAAAAAGCTAAAAAATAATATATATTTTAAAAAACTGAATTTTTTCTGAAATTTGTAATGGGAAATACAATAACAAAAGAATGTAAACGAAACAAATGCTCAACGAATTTTTAAGCAAACTGATCAAACCCTTTTAATATTTAAAATTTTCAGTAAATTCGAATAGGTATTATTAAATAATTGATAATAATAGGTATTATAATTATTTTAATTATAAAATTGTAATATTCTTAATTTTTTTAAAACTATTAATATATTTAATTTTCGACTCATAAATTCTTTTTAAAAATAATGATTACATTATTAAGAGGAATTTAATTATTGGTAATTATTAATTGTTAATAATACGATTAGCAATAAAATTTCATTCAAATAAAATTAGTTTTAGGATTAATTTAAAGCTTGAAAATGAATAAATATTTATTTTCAAGCAAGTTTAAATATTTGCTTGATGGAAAAAAACATCCTTTTCATTTGTTTTGAAACAAATTTCTCCAAAAATAAAAAAAAATAATTATTGAAAAAAACCGTATAAAAATTCATAAAATTTTATCAAAGTAGATTTCCTTGTTAAAAACAATGAACTGTAATTCTTTCAACCTATTAAATGTAAGTTTTTTATATTCTTCAATATTTTAAAAACTGATATCAAATTATTTGAGTTAGTGAGAAACGGAATTATAAATTTTGATGTTTATATAACTAATTTGTCTTCAGAAGATTTAAGAGACACTAACAAAATCCTCAACATTATTTTTAATACCAGATGTAAATATCAAAATGTGCACAAATTAAAAAATTTTGACAAATCATTCAAAATACATTTTGTGCATGTAAGCTGCAATCTGCAATTGTATATATCAGACATGTCAGATTCGCTGTCCAATTCATAAAAGTTTTCTCAAATAATTTTTCAGATTATTTTAATTCCACTTTCGTTTAATAAAAAAACACATATCGGCTTTGTTTAAATAAAAAATATAAAAAAATCGCTATTAATCATGAAAAGGAATGAAGATATGAACAGGAATACTAAATACTCCAAAAAATATAATATGATTATTTATATAAGAGGTCTGTAGATGGCCAAGACAAAGACCAGAATGCTAAAAGAATATAAACACTCTAAAATTTCTTTGAATAAAACAATAAAAAATTATATATTTTGGAGGAATATACAATTTTTAACGCAATATAACGTGGAAAAGATTGTGGAGAAATCCTCAGATATCGAAGATTTGACGTTATTTAAAAATTATGAGACATTTGACTGTGTTTTTCTAAGTTTTGTCTTCAAAATTAGGAAATATCGCGATCTTTTTTGAACGTAAAGTTTATATAGCTTATAACTTAATAGCTTGAAAATTTTATATGCTTCTTTTCACATCACCTGTGCATTTACTTTCCAGGATGAATATCTCTTTGGTAATTGGCAGCAATCAAGCATTGCAAAGGAGTAAACCTTGAAAACACTCGACTCGATAGATGTTCATGAAAAAGCAGAAGGGAATTATAAATCCTTCGTTCTTTAATATCGTCTAGAGTTATATCTAAGGCCTACCATTTCAATCCATAATGCCCTGCTACTGGTTCCAATGTGAGAATCCTTGGCAATTTTTTGTGGAATATTATCTAAAAAATTTTTGGAAAAGACAAAAAATCACAATTTTTGTAATCGTTTACAAGATTTGTCATATTCGAGGATACGCTTTATTTTGAAATGTTTAATTTCTCTTTGAGTGGAATATTTGATTCATAATACGCAATGATAAAATTTCAAGTTATTTTATTAAATTTTACTAAAACTTAAAAGCTAGCTTTTTGTTTCTTGTTTTTAATTGTGAAATAATTCATAACATAAAAATTAAAAATTAATAATAAATATTTAATCTTTAAAATATTTTATGAATAACTTTAATGAAATAATTATCCCTATTTTTATTATTTCATTATTTATATGAGGTATCAAAATATTTGAAAAATTTCATTTTCATTTTTAATTTATAATTCTCGTACATAAATGAATTTCGATTATATCATTTTATATTGAGTAATATTCTTAATGTAGTTTTAAGAAAATCCTTCTTTTAAACATTTTTAAAGAATATATATCATGCCTATTTTGCACACTACTCAAAATAATCAGGGGATTTTATGACTACCTAAACAAAATATGGATAGGGAAATGCTTCTGAAACTCATATATAAACAGAAATTATTTAAGGTATTAAGAAAAATGAATCACAAATTTCATTGAAGCTATTTATGGTTGAACAGAAAACTCATAATTCTTAATTTAATATTATTATACATAAAATTAAAATAAATTTCAGTTAGGATTATTGTTTCCTTTGATTGAAAACAATTTTAAAATATGAAGAAAGGAATCAATGATGTTATTAAAGTGTTAGTGTGTTGATTTCTCCAACTGTGGAATTTATTTCTAATACTAAACCTTCCTAAAATTCTAAAAACACGTATTTTTGGGTTTAAATTGATAAATAAATTAGAAAGATTGATCAGATAATTATTTATTTCCTTTATCGAAGAATAAATTATTTAATGATTACTGTGGGATTAAATGACACCATACTCGAGAAAAAGTTCATCTCTGATTACTAAAGTCTAAGACAAAATCGAACTCTTCAGTTCTGATTCACTAAGCAGTTAGTATTCCCTTTTTGATGAAATATAACTTGGAATGGCCAATGAACTAAAATACCTGCCACAACTGTACCTAGCCTCAAGAAAATCTAACATTTTTCATGCAGAAATGTTGGATTATTCTGAATGTCAAATTCCTTACAGATGAGAATCTTTCTATTGTTCGATTGTATGGTGAAATGCAACTCGCCTGTTACAGTTACGTTAATTCATTCATCTAACCCTCATCTATAATACTCCTGCGGTAATCTTCTGGGATACCACAATTCTCTTTTATCAATAAAAAAATAAACTATTGGTCTGTTGCTGTAAAATGGCAATTCATAGTGCAATTTCTTCGAACAGTTACTTTAAATATCGATCCTTATTTACTTTGTTATAGACTAAGGCTTTACTCTGAAATTCAACGAACATGTCACATATTTCCAAACCCCCAATTATATAATCTGAAAATGACACATTAAGAAATTCCTAAATTTTCCTCTACCACGGATTATGCCGGACTCCCTTTCAATGGCCATTGGTCTCCATGGAAACTGATTAAGCTAAGTCGTTTTCCTGAGACATCATATTCAGTGTCAATAAGTATTCAGTGTATGACAATTGTTTTCGTTCTTCAGACAGATATCTATATGTCATTTTTTCACTCTTTATCTGTAAAACGTATTATTCTATACCGCAGAAAAAATTGCATATTTCAAATTCTGCTTTCTTTTTAATCTTTCTTATTTTACTTTCGTTAAAAACTGTTTATTTCATTACTAATTCACAATATTCTACACTGTTTTGAACGATGTAGTTTGACATTACCTTAAAATTATTATAACTACAGCAAGTATGAATTTCTTGACTATGCCAACCAATTTTCGAAAAAAAAAATTCTAACACATCAGATCATAAATGTTTGTTTTTGTTTCAAAATAGCATTAAAAAATAATTTTCGGACAAATTAAACCACATGTGCAAATAAATTCTCAAAGTAAGAAAATTCTGTTCATTGTTTTAAAAGTTCATTTTCAACATGTTTGTTAAACTTTGTGGTTCTATATTGAAAGTAGTTTTTGATAACGTTTGTAACGTTGGCAAATAAAGAGAGAAAAACTTACGCTTTATTTCATTAGTTAGAAGCCTTTTGTTAGAAAGTTTGATTCAGCAAATGATAGAGGAAATGGTAGTTGTTTGTCAAACTATATCACTTGTGCAAGTATGTTCACGTAGTAATACAATTTTAATCTTCATGTCAATATTTCCATTCTAGTGAGATTATGAATATTTATTATTGTTCAGATTTCTTATTATAAAAGTAAGTTTTAAATTTACTATTCCATATATACAAAAAAGTTTTTTTTTAAATTAAGAAAAGATCTGATTTCATTTTAATATTTCAATTTTCACTAAGTTTGTGAAAGTTTCTTATTGCTCAAGAACCTCATTAAAAGGTTAGACCACGTGTGTAAATAAATTCTTAAAATAAGGAAGCTCTAATTACAATATTTAGACTGCACATATTAAAAGGTAATTTTTGATCAAATCAAACCATGAGTACAAAAAGTAGCAATACAATGGCTAAGCAATCAATCTATGTGTAAACAAATGATTTGAATTTATATATACAATATATATTTTACATATGTTTACCTACGTATATCATACATATATACACATTAACACATTATGTACGTAATCAGGTATATAATAAAAATCTGCATATACATATTGTAAACTATATTAACTGTATTCCTGGAAATAGCTAATATAATTGTATAAAATAGTAATAGTCATTCCTGGAAATTACTACTATTGAAGAGAAATAAATGTAGTCTGCGATATATTCAAGAATATGAATTATTAAAATAGATGGGCTATCGATTTCTTAAATTACAGTGATTATAAATGTCCTAACATTTAATATATATTTTCATATGTATGCTACATTGTTAAAATGATAGTTTCAGTTTCAAATTGATACGACTGCTTGAATAAATTGAAATATGATTTCATATCAGCTTATCTTATTATAGGGTAAATGAATTCCTCATATATGAATCCTATGAGGAAATCTGAAAGTGACAAATTATATCCGAATAATTTCAAATTATGGGATATACACTCATGCAATTTAGATAAGTGTGTGAACATTAGGCAAAATTTCAAAATTTGTTTGAAGGAAAAGATTTTGTTGTAGATTACACCGAATTCCGCACTTCGGAAAATATCTTATAAATCATAAGGCCCTTTAAAAATATAAACACATTATATTATTATATAGATATAGATTAATAAAAAAAATTATAAGTGTTTCTTTTAGTTTGCATTCCACTTAAAATGTTTTATCTTTTATAATGATCGTATTTTCTACATGTAAATAACGGTACACTTTTTCAATATTTTGACTCCTGAATGTTTGGAAGGTTACGGTGTAAATAATATATATATATATATATATATATATATATATATATATATATATATATTTCAATAGATTATTGGCACATTGGTGCTTGATTCTTTCAATTTTCTCCAAAACGTCAAATATAATTGTCTCTGCGTAGAACATTTAAAAATTGAGAAGTGCGCGTTTTGACAGTTATTATGCATTTTATGAACTTTGTTATCGTGTTTAGTTATTATCATTTACTAATTTAAATAATTATTTTATTTATATATTTCCCTGATTACAAATTAGAAAAAAAAAATGGATCCAAGTTATCTAGACCCAAATAAATGATAGTATTCTTTTAATTTTCATTCAATGGGGATGTTTACAAATTACCCAAATGTTTTGATATTGTGATTTTAAAAATGAGTTTTACCTCATAAATTTTATGCTTCAGTAAATCAAGAATATGTTAATGACATAGCACCTTTGAAAAATCAAGTGAAAGAAGACCTTTTCAAAATTTTTAAAGGTAATCCTTAAAAGGGCGTTATGAAATAACTGCAATGTTGAATCTAAATAAAGAAATACATGAAGGCAAGTATAAATCCGTTAAAAATGTTTTTAATTTTTCTGCACCATGAATTTGTTATCCATTATGAATCGGTAAAAATAATATTTTTTGTGATGGAAAAGAATGATTTTTACCACATAAATTTCATATTGTACAAAATTAAGAATACGTTGATGATGTGTGCCACCTCTTGATAAACCAAACGCGAAAGATAACGTTGTTAAAATTTAGTAAGAGAATTTTTAAAAGGGTACAATGAAAAAACTGCAATACTTGTTCTTGGCAAAGAAATGCATGGTTGGTTGGTTGGGTTTTGTGGCGCAAGATCCAAAAAGGACAAGCTGTGCCAAAAAATGCATGAAAGTAAATACGAATCCCTTAGAAATCTTTTCAATATTTCTGCACAATGACTTTATTAAAGATTATGAATCTATGAAAATAATATTTAAAATTATAATAAATATATTATTTTCAAATTTACCTGTTTCATCGTTCTGCTCAAGTGCTGCATTGAATTTTGAATTGAAAGTTTTGTTAAAAAGTGAATCAAACACATTGAATATTGATGGATAACAACAACAATTATAGCTTAAAATATTATAGACAGGATAAATGAAGTTATTGTTGTAATTTTGCAACACCCGTCAAAAAAAAAAAAAAAGAAAAAAAAGACAAATATAAGCTATGAAATCAGTTGGTAGTTATAGTATGTTTCAAAGAACATAAGTATGAATATCCACCATGGTTTAAAAGACTGAGAGGCTGAAAAAGTAATTGTGATTTTTGTAATGTATAAATGGTTGAAGTATTTGTTTTATCGATATTTTCTTTATAATGTCTCAAACAGCTGCAATCAAAGTATATATATATATATATATATACCGTATTTTCCTGTATATAATCCACAAAAATGTTTTCTGCGAATAGTCAAAATATACTGCTGATAATATGGGTGTCACACAAAATAAAATAAAAAATGCGCAGTATGATTAAAAATGTAATTAATTGTACAAAAAAACATCTATTATGGAAAATTTTTTGGATCTATCTCATCGCAAAGTGCGATAAATTGAGATGAAAGCACGAGATGGATCAAGAGCCATATTCCGAGAAGAGAGATTCTAGTAAAATACCGATTTTTAGATAAACATAACCTTTAAAACGATATTAAGACATTTTCTAAAAGTAAATTATATTTGCTTCGTTAATTATTAAATGAAAGAAATGGCTTATAATCCAAACTGCGTATTGGATACTGTTTTCTTTGGTACCGCGCATGCTTTGCTTTTCACTTCGCATTAATACGCTTATCACCATTTTTTTTATTTGCTTTGGCTATAGCTTTAAATTTAAAATCTGGTGTAACTTTCACTTCCATATGATGATATCTGAATTTGAATATTTTCAGAACGAACCATCTCACCAGCAAGATGTAAAATGTTGTTAGAGAATTGCAACGGTCATACCTTTCCGAGGAACCGAAATCATTTTTAAACGTAATTGAACAAACCTGATTATAGCAGAAATAATTCATTCATGCCGTGACACCACCTATTATTCATTTTATGAAACATAAACAGCATTTTTTAAAAAATTTTTTGTTGTAAATTTTTCTGATGGAGAATAATCTTTAACAGATTATCCGTGGTGGCGTATAATACGTTTAAAGAAATTTGGAACATTTTTAGCACACAATCCGTGGATTAGATACAGGAAAATACTGCAAGTATATAATTCTTAATTTAAAAATCTATAAGGATGAAAGATTCTGTCAGGATAACTAGAAGGATCTAAGGTTTGTTCTAGATATAATTATAAGAATATTTAAGAATATCAATTAGATTTAACAAATTTCATTTTACTTAATTATTCAATATTTATATACATACGTTTATTAATGAATATTATGTTTCCAAATTTCCAAGTGCTGAAATACGTCTTTTTATATCAAATCTTTTGCTTATGAAATCTTATAACGTTCTTGGTTATATTTTAGCTTGCGGACCATGACCATCGGACTCATGGCTTCCAGTGTAAAACATTGTACATTCCTTTTGAAAGTATATTATAGTTTAGAAAATAATGATATTTAACTATTTTAGCTGTGTTTATTATTTATCTTGATTTATACAAAATGATTTTTTCATCACGATTGAAAATGATTTTGCACCACGGAATGTTCTGTCATGTTTGATCAACTGAAAGTAAATCATGTGAGATGTGGAGAGCAGAAAAATTCTTGTTAATTATGAAGTTCATGAATATCGAAGTCTCTCAGAAATGTTCTATTCTATTTTCCGATCGATGGTAAATCGGGAACAGCAAAAAAGCACACCTATACTATTTTCAGTGTGTGAAAATGTAGAAAGTAAAGGGATAACATGGTATATATATTTGTTCTCTACTCCAAGTTATGTATAGAGGACAATTTTAAAAGTTGAGAAAAAATTAGACGCTTCCATTCATGAAAGATGATAATTTTAGAAGTTGTTCAGATTGTATAAACAAGTATACGGTATTAATTACAGTTAAAAATGATTGTAAGCTCTGTGATAGGAATTTCAAAATGAAACATTATGTGTTAATTTAACTTTCATTTCAGAAAAAAAGTTTTGATTTAATTTTCAATACATTTCATGCACCCGTTCTCAGTTTAATCTCAACAAACTTTGGATAGACACACAAATATTTTATTTATGTTAATATACAAAAGTACAGGAATACGAGAAAAATATAATATCAATTAACTGAAATATTGACAAAGTATTTAAGTTAATAATATAAACAAAAATATATAAAATTCTATAATTCATAATATTGTATACATAATCGTGTAGAAATATTGACTATACAGTAATATTGAATTTAGTCACTATTATACAAATATATAGACTATAAGTGTCACAAATTATACAATTACTACTTGCATGTAAAATTCATGAAAGAGATCTTACATAATTAAATTTTTTAGGACTACATTATATTTTTAAAATGTAAATTTAATTACGTAATGTAATAATATAATGTATAAATCACAGTTAACTGTTGAAATTAATTTCCTTATGATTGTAATCTCAAATTGATATCAATATAAAGAAATATATTTTATTTTTCTTAGGATACAAATTATGAAATATAGTTTATTTTAATAATTAATTGGAGTTTCAATTATACGTTTTTTTTTACGTTTTTAATATTTTTTTTACAATTGAAATTATGAATTATTTGTTCCATATATTCATTACCAAAAAATGGTTATTTTTCCTAATTAATATAATGAATATATTATATTTATTATTATTTCTTACAATTTTTTGTAAATTTGTAAAATTCCTTTTTGATAAATATATTCAAAGTGGGATTGGCACACAAAATTTATTATATGGTTAGTTATATTATTAAAGTTTTCAAATAAAATATAATACATATCTTTAATTTTAAAAATTTAAAAAAAATTATATTTGTATATAGGATAATATGCATAATTTCAAAATTGAGTTTTCATTTTGGTAGTTTCATTTTCTTTTATTCTGTATTCAAAATATAGTTCCATTCTATACATTTCATCAAAGGTTATTAGCACAATTTTTTATTTACATATGAGTTTATATACATTATTTTTATTAAAAGTGTAATGAAATGTTTCTATATTGCTATTATTAAACTTCTTTCTGAAAACAGAATTTTAAAATTCCCAGTAAATTTTAGTTGATCTAATTTGATACTTTGTAAAACAAATGGTAGTTCTTAGAAAATTTTAGTAAGTCTTAGAAAGTCTTTTAACAAAAATACTGATCAAATATCTTATTTTTATGATAAAATAAGTTTAGTGCTTAAAAAAAGGAATTTGAGGCTAAAACTATATAATCTATTAAATAATATTTCAATTTTCATTGAAACTGATTAATATAATTAATTTGTGCATAATTAATTGCACAATAAAATTTATATTCTGTGAACAAATAATCAGCATTTATTTCGAAATTAAAATGCTTGCAGACAAAGGCATTGAATTATAAGATATTATTACAAAAATATCAGCATATTAAAATGTTTACTAGGTATCATCTTATACAAATAAATTAACTAAAAATTTTTTGGAATAATCTTGAATTGTTATGCAAGATTCTTCATTCCAAATTTTAAATGATTTTGTATAAATACAGTATTCTTAACATTCTTGGCATAAATTTGCTATCAGCTAAGAATCTTAGAAATAAATTAGTAACAAGTTTGCAATATTTGAAAAATGAATCAAGCAAATACTTATTCATTTTAAATTGAAAAACTAGAAGATAAAAAAGTCTCTTATCTTAAAGAAGAAGATAAAGTTTTCATTTAAATTTCGAGTACAATGAAGGCAATTTGACATTAAAAGAAAAAGAAATCTCTTGTTAAATTTTTAACATTTCATATTTCTTCGAAATTTGAAGTTTACTGTGAAGATGATTCACACAGGAAAAATAATTTTAGCAAATTTAAAATCTCACGATTTTCAGACTTTACACTAGTGTGTGATGTGTTTTTATTCAATCAGAGTATAAGCCTTTCGTCTAACAGGAATGAATGCTTAAGGTGTTGCTTTTCTTTTAATGAAAATGTCGTTTCCTTTCAGTATTTGATCCAGCAGAATTAACTGTTGGAATATCATCAGTAAACTCCTACTGTTGAAAATTTTATCTTGAATTCTTAAAATCTTATATATTGACATTTATGTAGTCAATAAAAGATTTTTTATCTTGCAAAAAAGTTTTTGAAATGGTTAATTTTCTTTTAGAAAGATGTTCCCTTAATTTCAGTTTTTGATTCTGTAAAACTGTTGCAATATCATCTGTAAAATCCTACAGTTACAAAACTTAATATTTGTGAACAATGTATAAAGTCAATGTGAGATTTTTGTCTTGCACAAGAAAATTGCTAAACTTGTTAATTTTCTTTTACAGAAGAAGTGGTTTCACTAATTTCAGGTTTTGATTCAATAGGATTAACTGTTGGGACACCATCCGGGAAAAAACACTCTCTTGTCAATACAACACTCTTCGCTTTCTTTTCATAAGTTTGAATATTCTCAGGGAATTCCGGAACAGCTCTGACTTCCTTGTATACAGTTCGGCATCCTTTGTCATTAAAGTCAATAGGAGGCATTTCGAATTTGGGAAGGGTGAATTTTGTCGTTGTCTCTACAGATTCTTCGGAATCATCATCATCTTCTAGAATGGACCTCCTGAGTGACAAGAGATGAGGGCTGGGCTCGAAATGGGATAAACCTAGACTATCTGGTCTTTGGTACGGAGGAAATTGTTGAGGTCCTGAATAATAATTTGGTAACTGTTGAGGATTTCTGCTGTAGAAAGGACTGTACTGAGGCATTGGAGCATAATCTCTGTTTGTTTGAAAAAATGGGTCTCTGTTGTCAAACCTTGGACCAAAATATCCGGGATCTCCATTGTAGGGAAATTGGTTATTGTAGTAGCCTCCATAATCAGGACGAGTCTGTCCAAAATACGGATTTCCATATTTATCGAAAAGTGGACTGCTAGTAGACTGTAATGATCCATTTTGGGCTTCATATTTGTTATTATCATTTAAGACTTCAAATGATTTATTGTGATCAAGAATATTTGGGAACGATGTTGGAGTAATATTGCTTTTAGAAAGAGTGTCCTTTTCAGGAGTATTTAATTCATGTTCCTCACTTTTTGTTTCAAGATCTGAATGCTTCCTATTTTTGCGAATAGTGTGAGGAGATACTTCTTGATTTTGACTTTGGTCCTTTTGTAGATCCCCTTGTATATAGCTTCGAACAGTACTAGTTTCTACATATTGAACATTGTTAAATTTGGGTTCTCTATGTTGATGTTGATTTGGCTTACGTCTATCACTTTGTTCCTGGTAAGACACAGAAGATCTTTGTTCTTGGTTATGGTCTCCTCTTAGCTTATATTCTGTATCACGATATGATGGATTCTCATATGGGATGTGTTTATTTTCTCTTGTTGACACCTGGCGAACGCTTGGTGGTGTAGATTCTCCTTTGTCATTCTCCCGGCTATCTCTGTCACCAAATTCAGTATTTGGTATCCATAGACTAAGATTTTTGTTCTTTTGTTTTCGCTTTGGTTTCTGGTCTTTTTCTATTTTGTTTATAACAGTGATATGTGAATAAGCAGATGCTCGTGTCGTAGTAGGTCTAGTTGTCCTGACTGTTGGTCGTGTATATCTGGGAGTTGGCGACTTACGTGTTGTTACAGTAGTACTCATGGTTGAAGTCACTTTTTCAGTTGGTTTCTTACGTTTAAACTTCTTAACTCTGACAATTTTCCCCTGAGGTCCATCGAAAGTCGTGGGATATTCAGTATTTTCTTTTTCTACCCTCTGTTGATTCATGTGCCTCAGTTGTCGTGCACGTGTTCCGTTCTGCAGCCTTACTCGGACAATTCTCGGAAACCTTGTAGTTTTTTCAACATTCTCATTTTTTTGGTTGTCTTCTTTTAGTGGTAAGACTGGTTCATTGATTTCTCGAGTAGACCATTCTGAATTCCGCTTACTGATTTTCTTCGAGATCGAATAATCAGTATTTAAATTTAAGTCATAAAGTGGATTCGATTCCGCAATTTCCATAGGTACTTTGTTGGAAAGTGGTATACCTTTGGAACCACTTACGAAACAAAGTGAGATAACTATCAGCATCTGAAAAATAAAATTATACAGTTAACAGAATGTCTATCTAGGAAAAGAAATTCAGCAAAAATATTTAATTCCTTAATTGCTTAAAACTAAGTACTATATATGGTACCATTATAATTATATTTCTGTATTTCACTATACAAATCAACAGACTTAACATTACTCAGATTAATATTTTAACTATAAACTTATTTTCTGCATATATATATATATATATATATATATATATATATATAT
>JAPDSC010156704.1:25370-35578 GCA_026290005.1 Latrodectus geometricus | reverse complement strand
CAATCACAAAAATTGTGAGTATTTGATGCATAAAATATTAAGAAAGAAGAGAAAATAAGTATTATAATCATTTTATGATAGTTTTGTATTTTAGATATCAAACTTAATTAGGCATATCACAATTTAGAACGAAGTCAAGAAGATTACTTGAAATTAAGAAAATTAGAATCTTTGAAGTTAACAAGTCTAAAAAACGAAACTTATCCTATTTTTAAAAAAGGGAAAAATTATACTGTTCATAATACTAGGTGAATATAGTATTATTTGTTGAAAGTTAATGAAGGAAAAATAATCAGGGAAGAAGAACATAATATAAAAAAACAATATTATGAAATATTGTATTAAAAATAAAATAATTTGTTCAAATTTGAGATTCAAAATTTTAATAAAAATAAATTTATTTCAAAATAAATATACACATATATCTGTAATTACATGCAGTATTTTTAAATTAAGTAGCTGTCCAAAAACTGTTTCTTTTTGCGACAAAATATTATTAGAATATTTTTAAACAAATATTATTAAAGTATTTTGTTTTACGCATGTGATATAAAATTAGGGAGCAATCACGAATAATAAATGTTAGGCACATTTTATATCGTATTATTAATGATATTTTACTAAAAAGTTTTAATTTAAATGCATAAAATATTTAGTAATAATATTAATAATGAAGTTAGATATAAACATGTGTGGATGCATAAATTAAATAGACACGAAATTATTTTTATATTAATATACCAGTATAATCTACTATGAATTTAGTACAACAAACTAGTTTTAGTAATTACAGCAATTTTATGTAATTAAAAATAAGATTGTAACTTTTATTACAGAGTAATTTTAAATTATTCAACAATCATTATTCTTAAAAAACTAATTTATTCAAATTAATTCCCATAAGTAAAGTAAATAAAATGTGCAACATTATAAAACTAAATATTTCATTAATTAAAGATAGTTTGTTTTATTTGTGCATTAATTTTACTTGTACTGTTCACATATTTTTTTTAATTTATTATTGTTGATTAATAATATATAAGACATCCTAGTTGAAATTATTATTTAAAAAAAATCCATCAAATAGAATCAAAATCCTGAATAATTTAATGTAAGCACATATTGTTCATTAAGCAAATTTTAATCACCAAGAGAAGAAAATTAAGATTGAAACACATTGTAATAAGGATTCGTATGTCATTGAAAAATCTTCTCTTTCCTATTTTACTCAACTTTATTTCAAAATAAGTAAAATAAAATATATTCTTTGTGTAAAAATTAATCCAATTTATGAAGTTATAAATTTTTATGTGATTTAGGACAAGTATGGAATGACTTATTTTAACAATCTTTTACTGTGCTTTAAATTATAATCAAGAGAGAAATAAGAAGACGGTAAATTGTAATTTGCAAAATACATTATTTCTGATAGAATAATTTTAACAGAGGGCTTTAAGAAATTTCATAAGTAAACATTGTGTATCTTTTCCAAGATGTTTACCTCATATATCCAACATCAATCATGTAAGTACTTCAAATTTTAAATTAAATTTTTGAATACTTGTTTTTTATAATAATCACTTTCTAATTTTTAACTTTATTCTTTTTACTATCCCTATTTTAAAATTGAGTTATCGCAAGTTGAACTGATGATAAAGTTAAGGATTATTTTAAATACCTATGCTTAAATATTTTCAAATATTTATAATGTATTTGTGGTTATAACGAAAAATAATTATATTTTATAAAGGTTTACATACATTTTTTGTTTATTTTTATTACTTTACATGCTTTATTGCTTTGTTTTTATGATTTCATACACAAATATTTACAAATTTGACAGAAGTTAAAATAAATAAAATTTTATAATTAATATTTGATTTAAATTTAAACTAATTTACATAATTATGATAAGAATCACATATAAAATTTGAGAAAAAAGAAAAGCCATTAATAAACACTATGTTCTACTTCAATATATATATATATATATATACGACAGATACATTTACGACAAATCATTCTTAAAGTAATTAGAAAAAATACATCTTCAACTTATTATGTAAGTAGATGAAATTCTAATCTGCTTATGTAATAAGTTTTGCAACTTGACATAGGTAAAATATAAAAACAGAAAAAAATTTTGAACATATAGTTTTAAGTGCAGCTCATTAATTAAAAGTTACGTTATAAGAGATGCCCTTACACTATTTCGTGAGCGCAATAGAAGTTTAAATAATATTTGTAAATTACTTGGAAAGAAATTATTTGAATACCTAATTTATTAATCCTATAAAATGCCGCATTTGTTTGGTTAGAACAGGTGTTGCTCTTTTTTTTTCCATGTTGCATTGATAAAAACTAAATACTATAAGAGTTTTATAATTAAAAATAAGTTTTAATTGAGTAAAATTTTAAAAGGGAAGCCACATCAGTAATCGTCTACCTCATTTAACATTTTAATTAAAAATTATAAAACATTGCTAACATTATTTTAGAAAGCAATTTCTTATTATTATTAATAATCTTTTTAGTATAAGACATTATATTATAATACACGATTAAAAGACTAGAAATATTATTGACACACACACAATCAGGTTTTAGCATGATATTATAAAATAGCATTAACAGCGAAAAATAATTCTACATAATTTTTATTTTAAGAACAATTATGTAAAACTTTATCATTCATAATATTTTCTTTTTTTTTCTTTTTTTTTTTTGCATTGATTAATTGATATAGGATGAAATGTTGAAGATTGAATGCTATAATTTTTTACAACAAGCAGTGTTCCTAAATATATATTCCAACTAAACAGAATTTTTAAATAGCTTTCTAGGAATCAAATTTGACTATTGTAATCAAATAAATGCAAAATATCTCTTGTAAACAAAGTTATATTTTGTATTTAACGGCTTAAAATATGAATATTCAATTTCTGTATGTGAATAGTCATAACAAATATGAATTCATCTCATGGCACCAAAATTTAAACCATTCGTTTTATTTCTGCTAAATATGAATTTGAACAAAAAAATATACAATTAAATTTTTATTTACCTTTAATAAACTTTAAAAATTTGTTTAAAAACCCAACAAAACTTAATAAATATACATAGAAAATTAATATAATTAGAAAAATATCTAAAGAGGCCAATCTCTTAAAAGTTTAGGAATACAGAATCTATACTTATCAAATGATAAGAACAATATTTCAAATTGTTTTTATTTGTAAAAAGTAGTTTCAATTGACTTAGTTTGATGTAAATGAAATTATTGTTAAACTTAATGCGTTGGACTTGTTTACTTTAAGTGTCAGAAATCACATTCTTTGAGTGCTCTCTCTATAGTTACCTATTTTTATGCAATTAAAAAAAGATTTTTATGAAGCGAATAAAGCATAAATTTATAATATATTATGATATGCTACTTCCCTTTCTAAGCACTTTATTATCTCAAAACTATATTTTTTAAATAGTAATCAAAAGTTATTATAATTTAAGTAATAATTATATCTTTTTATTACATTTAAATGTAAACATTTTTCCAGAAACTATGATAAATATTAGCCACTCTGGCTTTCTAAAATTAGATAAAACAAAATATTATCGGACACTACTTTATTTAGTGCTAATTTAATATTTTATTTTATTGAAGAACTAACTTTTTTTAATGTTTATCTTTTTCTTGTTATGATATCAAATCGATCTATAGCTAAATAATTATCCTTATTCAAATAATGTTTCATACCTTCTAAATTGAGTAATAACATTAATTAAAAATAATAAGACCGTAAAAGTTGATATGTTGTTCACTAAAGATATAAACTTTTATCGACAAGGTAATTGCTTCAAAATTATCCGCTCCAGATTGTATAAATCTTTATTAATATTGAAGTTTTGCTAAATGGTTCTTCAAAATAACAAAGTATGTTTCTATATACTCATTTAGTGCAAAAAAAAGAATATTGATTTATTTACTGTCAGATACAGAAATTCGAAACTTCTTAAGTCGAAAGTTATCGTTAGTTGATTTCTGGCAGATGGAATAAAAGTTTGAGCTGATGAAAAGAGATAGAAATATTGAGCATAGAATTTCTCATAAACTACAAGGCCAGAAAAATTAATGTAGGTTCTCTAATTCAAATAATAAAGAAACTCAGTTATCAAGAATTGTCAATTAAGTCACAGCATGTATATAAAATTAATGATAATTAGGAAAGTGGTCGGACTGGTTTAAATTGACATAACTGTAGTCGGTTGTAGTTTAAATAATTTATAATGGGAATTTTTTTTTCATCAACATTCTTAAATTCTGTGTCTCCGAGACACAGATGAAATTCAGAATTTTATTTATGACAACAAATAGACCTTATTTGTTGTCATGAAAAAAATCCTGGTATACTTACAAGACCTCCCTATATATATGAAGAATCCAGAAAAAAATTAAATCTTCAATAAAATAACAGGGTTGAAGTAAATGGTGAAAGAAAGGATTTAACGGCTGCTTAGCGTAATCATTCAACATGGTAAAGGTTGATCACTGGCTTAAATTGCTTCAAAAGTTTTGGCAACATATTTTCAATGCTTCTTCATTAATATATGTCAATGATAAAATATTTCAGAGATGCAAAGTTGGTGAAAGTCTTTAATGACTATTGATCCCATAGTTAAATACGACAATTTGTCTTACCAACAAAGTCGCTGGACAGGTGAAGATGAACAATAGGAATTTGTTTTCCAATTATATCAATTTTATTGCTATGTACTGGTATAGAGACAATCCGAATTAATCATAGACCTCACAATTCAATTGATGATTTATGCATACATAGTTTTTGAGATAATATTATAATTGCATAATTTATAACCTTTGTTAAGTCTAAAGAAAACTACCTTGTATAATAGTAGGTGTTAGTATTCTTTTCAGCCACTTATGGATTTATACCGCTTGGATGATTCCATTAAAATCGTATGTCGTGAAAATAGAAAAAGGCACTGAAAATAGACTCTAGGAACTCTCTTTACAGACTAAACGACTTCTTTGCTAATAAATACTTTAGTCAGTAGCATTAATAATACTTATTATGTCTAAAAACGAATGCAAAAATAAACAAGGATGCATAATTTTGTACAATTTGTGTTCCAAAAGAAGTAAGACTTAAAGAGTTTAAAATTTGTTTCAATATTTTAATTAGCAATTGCAGACTTTAATTTAAATATTTTTCTGTAGCAATTATGATTCAAAATCAAACAAAAACACGTAACTATTGAAATGATTTTAGTAGCTCATCAGTTTTTTCTCATCCGAAAATATTTACGGATTATTAAAAAAAACTCTATAGAATAATTTCATCTTGTTTTAACGAGCCTCGTGTTCTAATGCTCTTGATTCGGATGAGAAGATTCCAAATTTGGAATAAATTTCTAATACGGGATCAAAAACAGTTTTTCTTTAATTTTTTTTATTAAATTGCTTCAGTAGATTTTCTAAAATTCTCCTTTGTAATTTTCATATCAATCTTCTATATTTTAAGTATTCTATAATTCAGGTAAATATAATGAGCACTTCATTTTCTCAATAAAATGAATCTACTGTGTGAATTACTTTAAAAATATATGTTGTTTTGTAATTTTTTAATGCGTAAATAAAATGAAATATTTAACTGAAATAATTACTTTTAAAAATTATGCTAAATTATTTTTCATTAATTTATTACTTGGCTATGCTCAAAAGTTTTGGATGAAAAATCAAATTTGAGTCAAAACATTTGTTTAATTACTAATTAAAATGTTTCATTAACGTTAAAAACATATTATTTTCAGTTATTTATTTTTATTCTTTGTTTACCCATAGTTTTAATATGAAGTTAATTTGTGAATAGATGAATAATAGATGATATAAATAAAACAGTCACTTTGAAAATGATTCATTTATATGTTTAAATGAAATTAATGAAGATATAATTCATTTAATATACAGTTCATACAATTTTTTTTACTTTAGTAAATATTATAGTTAAATCTATTATTTTATATAAAAATAAAAAATATATATATTATATTTTTATTCGTTTTAAGAAATTAATTAAAATTTAATAATTCGTGGTACTGACTTATATTTCTGTTTTGAAATAATTGCTTGTTATGACATAAAATTTTAGAACTACAGTAAAAAATAAATCATTTTGTTTTTTTAACAAACTTCTGAAAATGTTTTGACTTCCTTTACATCAAAATAATAATAATGATAATAAAGAAGATAATAATTATTATTATTCCTATTTGGAAAAGTGAAAATCTTAAAATTTTTTAATATTTAAAAGGCTCTAAATAAAGGTAGGAAGTATATATGTTGTAATTTCAATGATTTCATTTTTTTTAACATTTAACATTAGCAAATGTTCATTTTTTATCTTATTTTTAATTTAATAGAATTTTTTTCGATATATTTATGTTTTCAATACACTAGCTTATAAAATTAGCAATGTATATGTTATTTCTTTTAAAATAATACTTTAAACTTTAGGATAATAATAAGCAAATAAAATATTTGTAATTTTATACAATTAAATTTTGGCTTATTAAGTTCAATGCATTTTAAAATTACTTTACATTGCATAAAATACATTACTTATTACATAGTTTAAAATTTTTATATTGCAAAATATGAATTTATAGTTGACTTGACTATGTACTTTGATCTTTGACACACAGCCATTTCTAATTGAAATCTTTCTATTATAACGATTGTGCATTCATATTTTATTGCGAGTTATACAATAATAACTATTACCATGATGTATTACGTCACAGCTCTGGCTTTTGTAATAGATCTAATTCTTAGAAGGAATCTTCCAAGATTCCCTTCATGAAAATGTTTTGTAAGATTCAAAGTTTTTCATGCTTGAATAGAATCCAACTCAAGTCATGTCAAGAGTTCTGCAGAATCCGGAAGGACTTACAGACGTTAGACGCATGTAAAAATTATTCATATAGTTTAATTTATCTCGAGTTTATCTTGATTGTAGTTATTTCAGAATTTTCTCGTTAACTTTCCATGAATTTTCCAATTTGTTCGATCTTTTATATATATATATATATATATATATATATATATATATATATATATATAAGATAAAACAAATTGGAAAATTTTTTTTAACATTTTTTTTTTTTTGCACATTTCTATTTTAACAAAACAATCTGGGATATTTAAATTTTTTTTAAATATTTCCATTTTTAATATTGATAAGCCATGTTGACTACGGTTATAGAAATTTTTTAATTAAGTTTTTTTGACAAATTTTTAAATTTTTTTGACCTTTAAATTAAGTTAAATAATCTTAAATATTTTTGATAAGACAACATTAATATTGCTTTACATTGACTAATCTAAAAAAAGTTATTTTTATTTAATTATATTTAAATGGGGTATTATTCGTATAACAATCATACTTTTGAAATATAATAAATGATCTGAAGTTTCATTAAATTATTAAATTGAAAAATAAATAAAATAACCTTAGCAGCAAAATGAAAAATAGGCATAATAAGCAGAAAATTGGGAAGTTGATAAAAAATGTAATGTTTAAACTATATAGTTTCAGCAGTATCAAATAAATATTTTCAATTGATCAATAATCGATGTGTAAAACAATCGACGTATTTATTCATTTGGCATTAACAAAACCTATCACGTTATTTTTTAAATAATAATGAGAAATTGATGCTCTTCTATTATCAAACGAAACAATTAAATCTGCATCAAATATTTCATTAAAAATATTCTCTTTTTTTATATTTAAATAAATGAATGAAAATAATTTTATGTTGGATTACAATATCGGCAAAGAAACATTTGTAAACTATTCTTCATAACTGAAAAACACTTCTAAGTTAAGTAGTGGCAAAATGGTAACGTTATATCCAAATTAATACTTTCACATCAAATTTCATTAATTATATACAATTTGGTAAAAAAAAGATTTTTTTAAATGGTCTTCATGTCTGGGTAATCATTAAGTCAGAAAATTTCTTAAATCATTTATACGTTATTTGAATCAAGGTTAGTTATTTCTTAAACTACTTCAATGCTTAGTGTGCCTTAGTAATGGGATTCTTATCTTCATATTTGATCCTAGCCAATATTATGTAATGAATAATAGATGTCACATGTCTACCTTCTGCTTTTACGTCTGTTATAATGAATGCTTAGTAATTTTCTTGGTTTTCTTCCTTGCAATATATCAATACACAACTCAAGATGTATAAAAAATTCCTTTCGTAAGTTATTAAGCCATGACTACTTAAAACAGATTTACAACAACCTTTAGACGTTATGCATTCCCTGATGCGTGGGAAATATATGATACATTACTAATTTCTAGTCATAATTACAAAAACTTCCTAGATCATATATATATTCTCTTTCTAACTACGAAAATGTTGCATTTACAACTGTAGCGTACATAACCTTCTGATTACTAAAGTGATAGATCACATATAAACACATAAGTTTAATATTTTATTCCATATAAAATCAAACTTGCTGTCAAATCTGATAGAAACACGTGATTATGATAAGCTAGAAAAAATATCAAAAGAAATGGTAGGTATTAAACAAAGTTTTTAACTAAAAACACAAATAAAACAATAATTGGTTAAAAAATAATAATAATATTTTTTGAAAATTAAACTTAAAAGTGGTGGAATCAGACTCCTTGCATGCATGTATCAAAAATACAAGTGCAATAATATCTATCAACTGAGTGACAAATTGTTACATTTTACAAAAATTAGCATGAAATTTCACTTTCAAAAAATAAAAAAACTCTCAGGAAAATTGTAATATATACAATTGAAAGTTTTCGTAAAATAGAATCTGCAACAATTTTCTTTAATTCATGTTTTATTTCCAAATTAAGTGAGAAGTTTAAAATATTAAAATAGTGCTTAGTACTCACGCATTTCTGATGGAAATTAAAATTATTACAGCGAATCACATGAAATTCTTAGAAAAAAAATTTTGCAACTGTTTTTAATAATAAATTTACAGTATTATTAAGAATAGTAATTTTTTTAACTATTTTCTAATTTAATTTCGCATTACTTGTTCTTATTATAAAGACGAAATCAACATCTTCAATACTGTTCTTAAATACAGAACATTGTGATCGAATTGTAAAACACAATTTTCGTAATACGGGGCCAAAAGTTCGATGCAGATTTCTGCATTCGCATCAATCAGGATTGGTACTTAGAAAATTTTTAAGAATTCTTGAATTATTTTCTTGAACTTGAATGTTGTCAAAACGTATAAATGAAAAAAAACCTTTTAGTAAGCAATATACAAAGGATTGTAAAATGCTTTAAAAAATCGTAAAGCCTTTGAACTGCCTAATATTCAATACCAAATATTATGAATTATACCTGGGAATTAAAATATTGTATACTTTGAATAAAATTTTATGATAAATGCAAAAATAATTTCGCACTTTAGTGAAAATGAAGTTAAAGGAAAAGAAGATATTTTAATAAATTCTTCATTACTAATAACATGTTCAAGTGTTAATCCTCGAGGAAATATGCTATAACTTTACTTCCTAACTATTTAAAATGAATAATTTTTTCTTTAAAAGAATGTCTTTCTTTATTGTGATATTTCTTTAAAAGTTCATTATGTACTGAGTAAGAAAAATCTCTTAATTTGTTAAACTTTGTAAAAGTAAATAGCAATTTTTTGAAAACTATTTTATTAATTTAATATATTTTTAATTAATTTCTTTCCTTTCAATAAAACAGCATTCCTTTCTAATATAGTCGATATTACTTTTATAAATTTTAGTACACTTTTATTATACATACACTGCATATATTATTTCAATTATTCCTTTATTTGTTTAAAAAAATACTTTTTCTTCTCAAAATAATCTTATATTAACTTCAGAAGACTTCTATAAATATCTAAAAATGTAAGGCTCAAACTTTCAGAGTCTAAAAATTTTATTTTCTGACTTCTTAAAAGTACTTAAAAATTTTATTTAAAACATTAAAAAATTTTCTTTTTTGGTTTTATTATTATTTAAAACTTTTCATTAAAGAAAACTTTATATTCAGCGTTTCGTAATGAGTCTCGCCAAAGTTCTTAATGTTAAAAGCGTCTATATTTTTCAAAGTATTCTAGGAATAAAATGGAGTTATCT